>OY796677.1:35828030-36111104 GCA_963680715.1 Tetragnatha montana | reverse complement strand
TTCATTCAAGTTATGATGCAGAACTTGCGGTATATTTTGAACACAGAAACTGAAGGACCATTTTTCATTACTTACTCGTTTATTTATGTAATTCATAGAGCATTCGCACATGACGTCACTTGGAGGACAAAATCAACGTTGCTAAGGCTGTTGTTAGGCAGAGTCATGTGATTGAAAATGCTCTATGGATGGGTTTCACTAGTTTCGTTCTGCATCTGGCAGTGCTAATATATTATTTCCGGGTTACCACATTAGCGTTATCCTTGGCATTGCTTTGGCATCCTTTTCATTCTTGTTTGTTGTTTGTTTTGAAGTCAACTTCAACCACGAAAATTCGTTTTGCTCTCTTCTTATTAATTTTTTTTGTATTATATTTTTTATTCATTCAGTAATCAGCCTTTTTTTGCATTCACTCTTTTATTATTATTTTATTAGCAAAGGGTGAGAGAGAAAAATAATATTTTTAACCTCGCCAAGTTGCCAAATGCATCTACTATGTTGAGGTTCTATACCGGAAGTCTCTCGGACTTTGTTTTTGTTTACATTTTTCAACCCATCCATTCGACAGTTTGAAAAAGGAAATGTAAGTGCAGAAAATGATAGTGACTTTTTATGCGCGAAAAATCTCAAAGCTTCGCTCTACCCACATGAGTGTAAGGAGAAAAAAAAAATGCCCCTTGAATGTAGAGAGATCAATGTCCACTAATTGTATTTTTTGATTATATTTGAAATTTAGGTTAATTTGTCTTTCTTTTCTTATTCTTTGTACTGTAAACTTAGACAATCTATATACAGTGGAAGCTCTTATAGCGACCTGCTCACAGAGTACTAGAACAGAGAGTCCACGGCCATTAGGGAAATCGAAAATCATGACATCTTGTTACAGGTTGGGAGAATTGTGGCGCTGGGATCGCACTAAACTCACTAGCGTTTGGATCCAGTCTGAATCGTTCGCCGGCTGCCTATGGGAGATCGAAAACGCCTTTTTGCGCATGCGCTGAGTTCTAATTTGGCGAGAGATTTAAGCGGCCGGCATACGTTCCAGACTCTAGTGTGGCGCCCTCACATCAGTAACGCATTTGAAAATAGCCTCGTGGACCCTCTGTTAGGATATTTCTCTGTGGACCTGCTCTTATAAAAATACTCTCTTATAAAGACCCAAAAGTGCTCTTATAAAGACTAATCTTCGAATCGATTCAGCTTATCGAATACTTTTCTGGATCGGTTTGTGTGCGACACACCAGAATTAGCCAATAAACAAATATCAGAGTATGACAAACAGCACCAAGTAACGATCGCATCTTCTCGCTTGCTTTCGCCCGGGGTAACCGGCTACAATCCCATACGAAACCTTTCGCTACCTAATGTCTTTGTTGATTTTAGACTTTAAATTTATTAGCGTATTCATTTATCTTTCTTTATTTCCAATTTTTTTACTTACATTTACGACATAAATTTTTCAAATTGCATGCAGATGCAGGTGAAATTGATGTAATAAATTTTGTTAAGCATCAGACCTTTCTAAGGAAGCTAAGCTATGCAATAAATTAATATCAAAATCAAAATTTAAAAAGCAAATATTTATACTCTGTAAAATATTGATCTCAAACTTTTTATAAATTAAAATAAAAGCAAAAAATAAGGTAATATAACATGAAATTGGAAGTATCAAGATTCATAAAATGAGAAATAATTGTTTAAAGTGAGGAAAGATCAATTGGATGATTCGAACTGTGTTCTAAATCCCAATGATATCGTTTTCAGGTTGAGATTTCCTCCAGACTTTATAAATTAGTCTACTAAAAATACATCATTGAGGGAATCGAGTTGACCATTGAGGGATTGATAGTTTAGTTTAACGAGTTTATTGCTTTTAAACGAGTGATATTCTACACTCGAGTGTTGTGTATCACTCGAAGTTTGCTCGTTTACGACGACCGTCTCGCCGGTGTAAGAAGCCTGCCAAATGCGCATGCGTGTGGACTTGACTTTATTGCTATGTGCATGATACGCAGGAGGGGAGTGCCAACATTTGGCAACTTATCGCTTTTAACGGGTTTGTGTTTTTACACTCGTGTTTGTTTACTTTATCTCTGGTTCACTTTATATCTCGTTGCGCTTAGCTTAGGGAACATTAACGAACGTTTTATTATCATGAAAAGAAAAATCTGGAGTAATTTAAACAACAGTATTTGTTAAGTTTGTCCAGTTTACTTATTTTTCATCAACACTTTTTAATTAATAGATTTACAAGCCTGAATATTAATCAAAACTCTAATTATTGTCGTTTTGTTTTTTGGATTCCGGTCACATATTTTCCGTCTTGTGTACGACTTGTTATAAAGTCCCTCTCTAATTGTCTTAAAAAGATTACTATTTACATTTTTATAATAAACTAAGTAAGTACCACAAAACAAATAAATCTGTACTTTGAACCCTCCAAAGTCTGAGTGCTTATTTCGCAATGCTTTTCACCTTTTTCTCACAGCGGTGGAAGAGCAACTCAGCCACGTGTTGTTGTGTTCGATCAAGTGGAGAGGAGACGTTTATCTATCCGGTCGCCAAATCTGTGCCTGAAACGCATCGCTATAATAGGGTTGCAAAAGAAGAGAAACAGCCACGCATGCGCATTTGGCAGGCTTCTTACACCGGCGAGACGGTCGTCACAAAAAACTCGGTACGGATACAGAGCTCGGTACGGTATAAGAGCTTCCACTGTATATAATACTCTAACGTAATCCGAAAAAGAGGCTGTATTTCTTTTCCGCCGTTGGCAACGATCAGATTGTTTACAAAACGCGCGCGCGCCGATTGTTTTGAGTTTTTTCCGTCCGATAGAGATCGCTGTAGATTTTTCCTAAATAATAAGTGTTTAGAAGGATTTAATGTCACTACTTTAATGTTTTTAAAAGAAAGTAGAGATTTTAGGCGTGAAAATTGCGCATTAATTTTGATTTCGATCGGCGAAGTTTGTTGACAACATGTATCGGTTCGCTGGATTTCCCGGATCGCATCTGCCATTTGAAAAAATTTCAGATTAGGTTAATGCCGCTTATTTAGATTGCTTTGGTTCACTGTTATAGGCAATAATAATTGGTCAGCGAATTGATATCATTACACCATGAATGGATATGTTGCTTTACTTGCAACACATGAGAAAGTCCCACATAACATGACAGCATTAAATGTACTGTGCAGCTTCTAATTTTTGGAGACTGTTTGAGCATTAGTGGTATGATTGATGCCCTATTATGTAGTTTATTCACATATTAAGTTTTAAGATATTGTATATTTCCACGTAATTTCAAAAGCTGTGTAGTATTAGCCGAATATGTCTTCCCACCTAGAGCAAGCCCCATTCAGCTTACTTTATGCTGGGCCTTTTTTGATGTATGACAATTATACTCCTTTGAAATCTAATCACTGTATTGAATTGATACAACAAACACACAGCACCAACTTTCAGACAAAAAATAATAATCCATTCCGTTTGTCCATAAATTAACACGTGATGAGCACCACTGAATGGACAAACGTGACAGCGGGGGAAGATTGAGATCTGAGTATAAAGGTGGACATAAATTAGAGCCGAGCAGAGAAGGGGAACAGTCACGAACACACTCTTAATTCTTCCAAAAAATTTCGGCTTTTTCTCGGAAATATATTGTAGTACTTTAGTAATAAGTTGTCGACTACTTTCCACGTTTGCCTACTTAAAGAGTATACAGAATACTGTAATAAAGAAGCATGCGTCTTCCTAAAGTGCAACTATTCATTCATTAAAAACATAGAAATATCGAAGGTAGGAAACCATGCACATCAGTAGTAAAGCTCAAATTGGAAACACTTGATTATTTCACAGGAACTAAAAATTGTTTGCCAGACTTTTGAATCAATTTCTGCAGTAGCTCTAAAATTTGAATTATTCAATTAAAATACTTTTGGCACAGAATAGTCAAATGAAATTTTTATGTTCAGACTTAATGGCTTCATACTCAACATTACTGGGATACTTTTTGTGGACCATAATAAGTTTTCTAATAACACACCCTTTATGCCGACATTAAAAGGGTAGAAATCATACACATGAATGGCAAAGAAAAAGTTGTAAACACGAGTGAGTGGGGGGAAAGGAACCGGGTACTCTTTTGATGAAACTAATAGTTTTTGGTTGAGTTATTCACTCAGGCGTCTGTTACGGTGAAACACAGAAATCTGGAAAAAGTAGACTTTCACCGGTGAATGTCAACATTCACATAGTCACTTGGTGTATGTGCGAAATATTTGCTAAATACCCTTATTTCTGACTTACATCAGTAAATGTTGACATTCACCATGCACTAATGGTGAATGTTGAACATGTCCATGATTTATATTTTCTTCTCCGTAATTCAGTCGTGATAAATTTTTCGCCTCTCTTTCCGAGAGGAATGACAAAGAACTTAAAACACACAGTTAATTCAAAATGAGAAAGGAAAATAATAGAAGTTAAAAACTTACTCAATTAGTATACAGTACATTCAAAATGAGAAAATCAGGCTCCTCTCTGTTTGACCTCCACCAGAGCATATCTGTGATTGTCGACATACACCGGCGAAGGTCCGAATGTACAAGAATGTAATGAAATATTTGATTTTTAACCGATGTATTTGGTGTTTGTTGACATTCACCGGTGAAAGTCTACATTCTAAAATTTTGGGTCTTTCAGAGTAACATGTTCACTTAACAGATATGTATGTAAATTTTTAAAAAATTTAATAGAGATGAATAACCCCCAAATGTGCTAGACTAATGAAGTTAGTAACTGCTTAGCGAGCAGGGGGCGATAGCCCCCTAGTACAATTTTATTTTAATTTAAAAGTTTTCTCCCTTTTTTATCTAATGACTCCCAACGATATTCACTTGCTCCATTGATAGGTCCTTAATGACCTAGTTTCATAACAACTTTCAAATTTATTCGTCTGAGTTTTTCTATTTTTCACTTAAGTGCTGTGAATTAAGCAAACATAATTTAGTTGTCCATTGAAGTAGTTATTCAGATTTTGTTGATCTGAAATTTCAAAAGCTTGACAAAGGAAATAAGTCAATCTACTTTTTTCAACTGTAAAATATTTTTGAATATACACTAGTTTTTGATGATTAATCGGTACTCTAAAATAGGGTCCTGAATTTCATTTTCAGAAAAATTTTGTGGTTATACAATGGAAATTAAATTACTTATACGTTTTTTTCTTCAATTTTCCCAAAACTTGGTTTTTGGACTTATTCCCTTTTTCTAACTGACGATTCAATTTGTATGCAACTGTTTGCGTCAACTCGACAGCAACGTTTCCTGAACCCAGTACGTCACTACAAGGAAGGTGCAAATGGGTGATCACAAAGCATGTTAGGTTGCTAGGACGAGTTTCGGTACACAAATCGCATGATAAAAAAGCACTGTATATACCCGGGTTTAATGAAATCATATTTTTTTAAATTGACATTCTTCATTTCACTCAAAATTCAGACACCACTATGGGAACTACGTTGTTAGTGACGTCATAGGGTCAACTAATGTTGCTGTCTAGTATAGTAGAGGTTATCCGCAAAAAGTGCAATCTGACTGGATCTGCCCTTTGGAGTCATCATGTTGATTTATTTATGAATTAGTATGTTAAGGTACTAGGTAAACTGAGAAAAAAAATAATTGGTGTAATGGAAATGTTTGTAATATATTTAAGTGATATAATTTTTAATTTATTATATTAAGTAATGATATAATGGAAATATAAATTTTCAATCTCCTCATTTCTTATAGCAAAAAGCTTGGTGTCATCCAAAATGGACAATTCTGTCGTAATACAACCTGCAGATGAGCATAAAGGTCAAACATGAGAAAAGGTGGCTTACAGCAGCGTGGTTGATTGTCAGGAATTGCAAGATGTAAAAGAAGATGTGCAAAAGAAGGTAAATTGTTGTAGCGATTCGGACTTTCCATCAAGCAGACTATCTATGGTAGGTGAAAAGTTATGTTCAGAGCTGATGCCTTCGTTACATATTGTGTCTGTTTTCTTTTTTTGTATCTTTGTACGTAAATAAACGTTAGCCTTCTATTTGAAACTTCTTGTAATGATTGTCTATTAGATCACACATTTCACTATACTTGGTTGCAACGTTTCTTGAACCCAGTACTTCACAAATGCGGAAGCAGAAATTGGTAAACACGAAGCCTGTTGGGTTGTAGTAGGAGTTTTGGTACTCAAATCGTGATTGAAAAGCACTATATATACATAAGTTTTACAAAATAATCATATTTTTAAATTGACGTTCTTCATTTCACTCAAAATTCAGACACAGCGATGGGATCTACTTTGTTTAAGAGTGACGTTGTAGGCTTAATTTAAGTTGCTGTCTAATATAGTTAAATTTCCATTAGAATTTAACATGCATGTTATCGAGAAAGTATAGCGAATCATTCTGTAACTTACTAGTAGGTAGTAAATGATTAAGTTCATCTTCAATTAGGGTGTTTTTTTCTTTTCAATATACATTTAGTGTTGAAAATGTTTTAGCTGACTGAGGAAAAACTTATCTTTGTAGAACTTTGAAGATGTATAAGTTTTTAGTTATAAAAAAAAAAATCTTAAGTCTTCAATCTTTTCAGTTTCACTCTTCAATCTTTTCAGTTTCACTCTTCAATCTTTTCAGTTTCACTCTTCAATCTTTTCAGTTTCACTCTTCAATCTTTTCAGTTTCACTCTTCAATCTTTTCAGTTTCACTCTTCAATCTTTTCAGTTTCACTCTTCAATCTTTTCAGTTTCACTCTTCAATCTTTTCAGTTTCACTCTTCAATCTTTTCAGTCTTCACTCTTCAATCTTTTCAGTCTTCAATCTTAGCAGTCTTCAATCTTTGCAGTCGTCACTCTTCAATCTTTTCAGTCTTCACACTTCAATCTTTTCAGTCTTCACTCTTCAATCTTTGCAGTCTTCACACTTCAATCTTTTCAGTCTTCACTCTTCAATCTTTGCAGTCTTCACTCTTCAATCTTTTCAGTCTTCACACTTCAATCTTTTCAGTCTTCACTCTTCAATCTTTTCAGTTTCACTCTTCAATCTTTTCAGTTTCACTCTTCAATCTTTTCAGTTTCACTCTTCAATCTTTTCAGTTTCACTCTTCAATCTTTTCAGTTTCACTCTTCAATCTTTTCAGTTTCACTCTTCAATCTTTTCAGTTTCACTCTTCAATCTTTTCAGTTTCACTCTTCAATCTTTTCAGTTTCACTCTTCAATCTTTTCAGTTTCACTCTTCAATCTTTTCAGTTTCACTCTTCAATCTTTTCAGTCTTCACTCTTCAATCTTTTCAGTCTTCACTCTTCAATCTTGGCAGTCTTCACTCTTCAATCTTGGCAGTCTTCACTCTTCAATCTTGGCAGTCTTCACTCTTCAATCTTGGCAGTCTTCACTCTTCAATCTTGGCAGTCTTCACTCTTCAATCTTTGCAGTCTTCAATCTTTTCAGTCTTCACACTTCAATCTTTTCAGTCTTCACACTTCAATCTTTTCAGTCTTCACACTTCAATCTTTTCAGTCTTCACACCTCAATCTTTTCAGTCTTCACACTTCAATCTTTTCAGTCTTCACACTTCAATCTTTTCAGTCTTCACACTTCAATCTTTTCAGTCTTCACACTTCAATCTTTTCAGTCTTCACACTTCAATCTTTTCAGTCTTCACACTTCAATCTTTTCAGTCTTCAATCTTTTCAGTCTTCAATCTTTTCAGTCTTCAATCTTTTCAGTCTTCACACTTCAATCTTTTCAGTCTTCACACTTCAATCTTTTCAGTCTTCACACTTCAATCTTTTCAGTCTTCACACTTCAATCTTTTCAGTCTTCACACTTCAATCTTTTCAGTCTTCACACTTCAATCTTTTCAGTCTTCAATCTTTTCAGTCTTCAATCTTTTCAGTCTTCACACTTCAATCTTTTCAGTCTTCACACTTCAATCTTTTCAGTCTTCACACTTCAATCTTTTCAGTCTTCACACTTCAAACTTTTCAGTCTTCACACTTCAATCTTTTCAGTCTTCACACTTCAATCTTTTCAGTCTTCACTCTTCAATCTTTGCAGTCTTCACTCTTCAATCTTTGCAGTCTTCACTCTTCAATCTTTCCAGTCTTCACTCTTCAATCTTTGCAGTCTTCACTCTTCAATCTTTGCAGTCTTCACTCTTCAATCTTTAGAGTCTTCACTCTTCAATCTTTGCAGTCGTCACTCTTCAATCTTTGCAGTCTTCAATCTTTTCAGTCTTCACTCTTCAATCTTTTCAGTCTTCACACTTCAATCTTTTCAGTCTTCACACTTCAATCTTTTCAGTCTTCACACTTCAATCTTTTCAGTCTTCACACTTCAATCTTTTCAGTCTTCACTCTTTTCAGTCTTCACTCTTCAATCTTTTCAGTCTTCAATCTCAGTCTTCAATTTTCACTCTTTTCAGTCTTCACTCATCAATCTTTTCACTCTTCAATCTTTTCAGTCTTCACTCTTCAATCTTTTCAGTCATCACTCTTCACTCTTTTCAGTCTTCAATCTTCACTCTTTGCAGTCTTCAATCTTCAATCTTTGCAGTCTTCACTCTTCACTCTTTGCAGTATTCACACTTCAATCTTTTCAGTCTTCACACTTCAATCTTTTCAATCTTCACTCTTCACACTTCAATCTTTTCAATCTTCACTCTTCAATCTTTTCAGTCTTTACTCTTTTCAGTCTTCACTCTTTTCAGTCTTCAGTCTTCACTCTTTTCAGTCTTCAGTCTTCACTCTTTTCAGTCTTCACTCTTCACTCTTTTCAGTCTTCACTCTTTTCAGTCTTCACTCCTGGTCTTTTCCTACTGAACCAGAGATGGACGGGAGGGGAACCTATCTTTAATCTCCTGGTCATTTCCTACTGGACCAGGGATGGGGGAGGGAGTCTCCAGTCTCCAGTCTCCAGTCTCCAGTCTCCAGTCTCCAGTCTCCAGTCTCCAGTCTCCAGTCTCCAGTCTCCAGTCTCCAGTCTCCAGTCTCCAGTCTCCAGTCTCCAGTCTCCAGTCTCCAGTCTCCAGTCTCCAGTCTCCAGTCTCCAGTCTCCAGTCTCCAGTCTCCAGTCTCCAGTCTCCAGTCTCCAGTCTCCAGTCTCCAGTCTCCAGTCTCCAGTCTCCAGTCTCCAGTCTCCAGTCTCCAGTCTCCAGTCTCCAGTCTCCAGTCTCCAGTCTCCAGTCTCCAGTCTCCAGTCTCCAGTCTCCAGTCTCCAGTCTCCAGTCTCCAGTCTCCAGTCTCCAGTCTCCAGTCTCCAGTCTCCAGTCTCCAGTCTCCAGTCTCCAGTCTCCAGTCTCCAGTCTCCAGTCTCCAGTCTCCAGTCTCCAGTCTCCAGTCTCCAGTCTCCAGTCTCCAGTCTCCAGTCTCCAGTCTCCAGTCTCCAGTCTCCAGTCTCCAGTCTCCAGTCTCCAGTCTCCAGTCTCCAGTCTCCAGTCTCCAGTCTCCAGTCTCCAGTCTCCAGTCTCCAGTCTCCAGTCTCCAGTCTCCAGTCTCCAGTCTCCAGTCTCCAGTCTCCAGTCTCCAGTCTCCAGTCTCCAGTCTCCAGTCTCCAGTCTCCAGTCTCCAGTCTCCAGTCTCCAGTCTCCAGTCTCCAGTCTCCAGTCTCCAGTCTCCAGTCTCCAGTCTCCAGTCTCCAGTCTCCAGTCTCCAGTCTCCAGTCTCCAGTCTCCAGTCTCCAGTCTCCAGTCTCCAGTCTCCAGTCTCCAGTCTCCAGTCTCCAGTCTCCAGTCTCCAGTCTCCAGTCTCCAGTCTCCAGTCTCCAGTCTCCAGTCTCCAGTCTCCAGTCTCCAGTCTCCAGTCTCCAGTCTCCAGTCTCCAGTCTCCAGTCTCCAGTCTCCAGTCTCCAGTCTCCAGTCTCCAGTCTCCAGTCTCCAGTCTCCAGTCTCCAGTCTCCAGTCTCCAGTCTCCAGTCTCCAGTCTCCAGTCTCCAGTCTCCAGTCTCCAGTCTCCAGTCTCCAGTCTCCAGTCTCCAGTCTCCAGTCTCCAGTCTCCAGTCTCCAGTCTCCAGTCTCCAGTCTCCAGTCTCCAGTCTCCAGTCTCCAGTCTCCAGTCTCCAGTCTCCAGTCTCCAGTCTCCAGTCTCCAGTCTCCAGTCTCCAGTCTCCAGTCTCCAGTCTCCAGTCTCCAGTCTCCAGTCTCCAGTCTCCAGTCTCCAGTCTCCAGTCTCCAGTCTCCAGTCTCCAGTCTCCAGTCTCCAGTCTCCAGTCTCCAGTCTCCAGTCTCCAGTCTCCAGTCTCCAGTCTCCAGTCTCCAGTCTCCAGTCTCCAGTCTCCAGTCTCCAGTCTCCAGTCTCCAGTCTCCAGTCTCCAGTCTCCAGTCTCCAGTCTCCAGTCTCCAGTCTCCAGTCTCCAGTCTCCAGTCTCCAGTCTCCAGTCTCCAGTCTCCAGTCTCCAGTCTCCAGTCTCCAGTCTCCAGTCTCCAGTCTCCAGTCTCCAGTCTCCAGTCTCCAGTCTCCAGTCTCCAGTCTCCAGTCTCCAGTCTCCAGTCTCCAGTCTCCAGTCTCCAGTCTCCAGTCTCCAGTCTCCAGTCTCCAGTCTCCAGTCTCCAGTCTCCAGTCTCCAGTCTCCAGTCTCCAGTCTCCAGTCTCCAGTCTCCAGTCTCCAGTCTCCAGTCTCCAGTCTCCAGTCTCCAGTCTCCAGTCTCCAGTCTCCAGTCTCCAGTCTCCAGTCTCCAGTCTCCAGTCTCCAGTCTCCAGTCTCCAGTCTCCAGTCTCCAGTCTCCAGTCTCCAGTCTCCAGTCTCCAGTCTCCAGTCTCCAGTCTCCAGTCTCCAGTCTCCAGTCTCCAGTCTCCAGTCTCCAGTCTCCAGTCTCCAGTCTCCAGTCTCCAGTCTCCAGTCTCCAGTCTCCAGTCTCCAGTCTCCAGTCTCCAGTCTCCAGTCTCCAGTCTCCAGTCTCCAGTCTCCAGTCTCCAGTCTCCAGTCTCCAGTCTCCAGTCTCCAGTCTCCAGTCTCCAGTCTCCAGTCTCCAGTCTCCAGTCTCCAGTCTCCAGTCTCCAGTCTCCAGTCTCCAGTCTCCAGTCTCCAGTCTCCAGTCTCCAGTCTCCAGTCTCCAGTCTCCAGTCTCCAGTCTCCAGTCTCCAGTCTCCAGTCTCCAGTCTCCAGTCTCCAGTCTCCAGTCTCCAGTCTCCAGTCTCCAGTCTCCAGTCTCCAGTCTCCAGTCTCCAGTCTCCAGTCTCCAGTCTCCAGTCTCCAGTCTCCAGTCTCCAGTCTCCAGTCTCCAGTCTCCAGTCTCCAGTCTCCAGTCTCCAGTCTCCAGTCTCCAGTCTCCAGTCTCCAGTCTCCAGTCTCCAGTCTCCAGTCTCCAGTCTCCAGTCTCCAGTCTCCAGTCTCCAGTCTCCAGTCTCCAGTCTCCAGTCTCCAGTCTCCAGTCTCCAGTCTCCAGTCTCCAGTCTCCAGTCTCCAGTCTCCAGTCTCCAGTCTCCAGTCTCCAGTCTCCAGTCTCCAGTCTCCAGTCTCCAGTCTCCAGTCTCCAGTCTCCAGTCTCCAGTCTCCAGTCTCCAGTCTCCAGTCTCCAGTCTCCAGTCTCCAGTCTCCAGTCTCCAGTCTCCAGTCTCCAGTCTCCAGTCTCCAGTCTCCAGTCTCCAGTCTCCAGTCTCCAGTCTCCAGTCTCCAGTCTCCAGTCTCCAGTCTCCAGTCTCCAGTCTCCAGTCTCCAGTCTCCAGTCTCCAGTCTCCAGTCTCCAGTCTCCAGTCTCCAGTCTCCAGTCTCCAGTCTCCAGTCTCCAGTCTCCAGTCTCCAGTCTCCAGTCTCCAGTCTCCAGTCTCCAGTCTCCAGTCTCCAGTCTCCAGTCTCCAGTCTCCAGTCTCCAGTCTCCAGTCTCCAGTCTCCAGTCTCCAGTCTCCAGTCTCCAGTCTCCAGTCTCCAGTCTCCAGTCTCCAGTCTCCAGTCTCCAGTCTCCAGTCTCCAGTCTCCAGTCTCCAGTCTCCAGTCTCCAGTCTCCAGTCTCCAGTCTCCAGTCTCCAGTCTCCAGTCTCCAGTCTCCAGTCTCCAGTCTCCAGTCTCCAGTCTCCAGTCTCCAGTCTCCAGTCTCCAGTCTCCAGTCTCCAGTCTCCAGTCTCCAGTCTCCAGTCTCCAGTCTCCAGTCTCCAGTCTCCAGTCTCCAGTCTCCAGTCTCCAGTCTCCAGTCTCCAGTCTCCAGTCTCCAGTCTCCAGTCTCCAGTCTCCAGTCTCCAGTCTCCAGTCTCCAGTCTCCAGTCTCCAGTCTCCAGTCTCCAGTCTCCAGTCTCCAGTCTCCAGTCTCCAGTCTCCAGTCTCCAGTCTCCAGTCTCCAGTCTCCAGTCTCCAGTCTCCAGTCTCCAGTCTCCAGTCTCCAGTCTCCAGTCTCCAGTCTCCAGTCTCCAGTCTCCAGTCTCCAGTCTCCAGTCTCCAGTCTCCAGTCTCCAGTCTCCAGTCTCCAGTCTCCAGTCTCCAGTCTCCAGTCTCCAGTCTCCAGTCTCCAGTCTCCAGTCTCCAGTCTCCAGTCTCCAGTCTCCAGTCTCCAGTCTCCAGTCTCCAGTCTCCAGTCTCCAGTCTCCAGTCTCCAGTCTCCAGTCTCCAGTCTCCAGTCTCCAGTCTCCAGTCTCCAGTCTCCAGTCTCCAGTCTCCAGTCTCCAGTCTCCAGTCTCCAGTCTCCAGTCTCCAGTCTCCAGTCTCCAGTCTCCAGTCTCCAGTCTCCAGTCTCCAGTCTCCAGTCTCCAGTCTCCAGTCTCCAGTCTCCAGTCTCCAGTCTCCAGTCTCCAGTCTCCAGTCTCCAGTCTCCAGTCTCCAGTCTCCAGTCTCCAGTCTCCAGTCTCCAGTCTCCAGTCTCCAGTCTCCAGTCTCCAGTCTCCAGTCTCCAGTCTCCAGTCTCCAGTCTCCAGTCTCCAGTCTCCAGTCTCCAGTCTCCAGTCTCCAGTCTCCAGTCTCCAGTCTCCAGTCTCCAGTCTCCAGTCTCATGGACTCAGAGATCCGGGGCTGGGGTTCTCGAGCGTTCCTCCCTGCTTAGTGGGCTTTTCGCGCGAAAAGGCCCACTAAGCAGGGAGCCTCCTTGCTCTCGAACCCTGGTTGCTAGCGGGTCACTCAGAGATCCGGGGCTGGGGTTCTCGAGCGTTCCTCCCTGCTTAGTGGGCTTTTCGCGCGAAAAGGCCCACTAAGCAGGGAGCCTCCTTGCTCTCGAACCCTGGTTGCTAGCGGGTCACTCAGAGATCCGGGGCTGGGGTTCTCGAGCGTTCCTCCCTGCTTAGTGGGCTTTTCGCGCGAAAAGGCCCACTAAGCAGGGAGCCTCCTTGCTCTCGAACCCTGGTTGCTAGCGGGTCACTCAGAGATCCGGGGCTGGGGTTCTCGAGCGTTCCTCCCTGCTTAGTGGGCTTTTCGCGCGAAAAGGCCCACTAAGCAGGGAGCCTCCTTGCTCTCGAACCCTGGTTGCTAGCGGGTCACTCAGAGATCCGGGGCTGGGGTTCTCGAGCGTTCCTCCCTGCTTAGTGGGCTTTTCGCGCGAAAAGGCCCACTAAGCAGGGAGCCTCCTTGCTCTCGAACCCTGGTTGCTAGCGGGTCACTCAGAGATCCGGGGCTGGGGTTCTCGAGCGTTCCTCCCTGCTTAGTGGGCTTTTCGCGCGAAAAGGCCCACTAAGCAGGGAGCCTCCTTGCTCTCGAACCCTGGTTGCTAGCGGGTCACTCAGAGATCCGGGGCTGGGGTTCTCGAGCGTTCCTCCCTGCTTAGTGGGCTTTTCGCGCGAAAAGGCCCACTAAGCAGGGAGCCTCCTTGCTCTCGAACCCTGGTTGCTAGCGGGTCACTCAGAGATCCGGGGCTGGGGTTCTCGAGCGTTCCTCCCTGCTTAGTGGGCTTTTCGCGCGAAAAGGCCCACTAAGCAGGGAGCCTCCTTGCTCTCGAACCCTGGTTGCTAGCGGGTCACTCAGAGATCCGGGGCTGGGGTTCTCGAGCGTTCCTCCCTGCTTAGTGGGCTTTTCGCGCGAAAAGGCCCACTAAGCAGGGAGCCTCCTTGCTCTCGAACCCTGGTTGCTAGCGGGTCACTCAGAGATCCGGGGCTGGGGTTCTCGAGCGTTCCTCCCTGCTTAGTGGGCTTTTCGCGCGAAAAGGCCCACTAAGCAGGGAGCCTCCTTGCTCTCGAACCCTGGTTGCTAGCGGGTCACTCAGAGATCCGGGGCTGGGGTTCTCGAGCGTTCCTCCCTGCTTAGTGGGCTTTTCGCGCGAAAAGGCCCACTAAGCAGGGAGCCTCCTTGCTCTCGAACCCTGGTTGCTAGCGGGTCACTCAGAGATCCGGGGCTGGGGTTCTCGAGCGTTCCTCCCTGCTTAGTGGGCTTTTCGCGCGAAAAGGCCCACTAAGCAGGGAGCCTCCTTGCTCTCGAACCCTGGTTGCTAGCGGGTCACTCAGAGATCCGGGGCTGGGGTTCTCGAGCGTTCCTCCCTGCTTAGTGGGCTTTTCGCGCGAAAAGGCCCACTAAGCAGGGAGCCTCCTTGCTCTCGAACCCTGGTTGCTAGCGGGTCACTCAGAGATCCGGGGCTGGGGTTCTCGAGCGTTCCTCCCTGCTTAGTGGGCTTTTCGCGCGAAAAGGCCCACTAAGCAGGGAGCCTCCTTGCTCTCGAACCCTGGTTGCTAGCGGGTCACTCAGAGATCCGGGGCTGGGGTTCTCGAGCGTTCCTCCCTGCTTAGTGGGCTTTTCGCGCGAAAAGGCCCACTAAGCAGGGAGCCTCCTTGCTCTCGAACCCTGGTTGCTAGCGGGTCACTCAGAGATCCGGGGCTGGGGTTCTCGAGCGTTCCTCCCTGCTTAGTGGGCTTTTCGCGCGAAAAGGCCCACTAAGCAGGGAGCCTCCTTGCTCTCGAACCCTGGTTGCTAGCGGGTCACTCAGAGATCCGGGGCTGGGGTTCTCGAGCGTTCCTCCCTGCTTAGTGGGCTTTTCGCGCGAAAAGGCCCACTAAGCAGGGAGCCTCCTTGCTCTCGAACCCTGGTTGCTAGCGGGTCACTCAGAGATCCGGGGCTGGGGTTCTCGAGCGTTCCTCCCTGCTTAGTGGGCTTTTCGCGCGAAAAGGCCCACTAAGCAGGGAGCCTCCTTGCTCTCGAACCCTGGTTGCTAGCGGGTCACTCAGAGATCCGGGGCTGGGGTTCTCGAGCGTTCCTCCCTGCTTAGTGGGCTTTTCGCGCGAAAAGGCCCACTAAGCAGGGAGCCTCCTTGCTCTCGAACCCTGGTTGCTAGCGGGTCACTCAGAGATCCGGGGCTGGGGTTCTCGAGCGTTCCTCCCTGCTTAGTGGGCTTTTCGCGCGAAAAGGCCCACTAAGCAGGGAGCCTCCTTGCTCTCGAACCCTGGTTGCTAGCGGGTCACTCAGAGATCCGGGGCTGGGGTTCTCGAGCGTTCCTCCCTGCTTAGTGGGCTTTTCGCGCGAAAAGGCCCACTAAGCAGGGAGCCTCCTTGCTCTCGAACCCTGGTTGCTAGCGGGTCACTCAGAGATCCGGGGCTGGGGTTCTCGAGCGTTCCTCCCTGCTTAGTGGGCTTTTCGCGCGAAAAGGCCCACTAAGCAGGGAGCCTCCTTGCTCTCGAACCCTGGTTGCTAGCGGGTCACTCAGAGATCCGGGGCTGGGGTTCTCGAGCGTTCCTCCCTGCTTAGTGGGCTTTTCGCGCGAAAAGGCCCACTAAGCAGGGAGCCTCCTTGCTCTCGAACCCTGGTTGCTAGCGGGTCACTCAGAGATCCGGGGCTGGGGTTCTCGAGCGTTCCTCCCTGCTTAGTGGGCTTTTCGCGCGAAAAGGCCCACTAAGCAGGGAGCCTCCTTGCTCTCGAACCCTGGTTGCTAGCGGGTCACTCAGAGATCCGGGGCTGGGGTTCTCGAGCGTTCCTCCCTGCTTAGTGGGCTTTTCGCGCGAAAAGGCCCACTAAGCAGGGAGCCTCCTTGCTCTCGAACCCTGGTTGCTAGCGGGTCACTCAGAGATCCGGGGCTGGGGTTCTCGAGCGTTCCTCCCTGCTTAGTGGGCTTTTCGCGCGAAAAGGCCCACTAAGCAGGGAGCCTCCTTGCTCTCGAACCCTGGTTGCTAGCGGGTCACTCAGAGATCCGGGGCTGGGGTTCTCGAGCGTTCCTCCCTGCTTAGTGGGCTTTTCGCGCGAAAAGGCCCACTAAGCAGGGAGCCTCCTTGCTCTCGAACCCTGGTTGCTAGCGGGTCACTCAGAGATCCGGGGCTGGGGTTCTCGAGCGTTCCTCCCTGCTTAGTGGGCTTTTCGCGCGAAAAGGCCCACTAAGCAGGGAGCCTCCTTGCTCTCGAACCCTGGTTGCTAGCGGGTCACTCAGAGATCCGGGGCTGGGGTTCTCGAGCGTTCCTCCCTGCTTAGTGGGCTTTTCGCGCGAAAAGGCCCACTAAGCAGGGAGCCTCCTTGCTCTCGAACCCTGGTTGCTAGCGGGTCACTCAGAGATCCGGGGCTGGGGTTCTCGAGCGTTCCTCCCTGCTTAGTGGGCTTTTCGCGCGAAAAGGCCCACTAAGCAGGGAGCCTCCTTGCTCTCGAACCCTGGTTGCTAGCGGGTCACTCAGAGATCCGGGGCTGGGGTTCTCGAGCGTTCCTCCCTGCTTAGTGGGCTTTTCGCGCGAAAAGGCCCACTAAGCAGGGAGCCTCCTTGCTCTCGAACCCTGGTTGCTAGCGGGTCACTCAGAGATCCGGGCTGGGGTTCTCGAGCGTTCCTCCCTGCTTAGTGGGCTTTTCGCGCGAAAAGGCCCACTAAGCAGGGAGCCTCCTTGCTCTCGAACCCTGGTTGCTAGCGGGTCACTCAGAGATCCGGGGCTGGGGTTCTCGAGCGTTCCTCCCTGCTTAGTGGGCTTTTCGCGCGAAAAGGCCCACTAAGCAGGGAGCCTCCTTGCTCTCGAACCCTGGTTGCTAGCGGGTCACTCAGAGATCCGGGGCTGGGGTTCTCGAGCGTTCCTCCCTGCTTAGTGGGCTTTTCGCGCGAAAAGGCCCACTAAGCAGGGAGCCTCCTTGCTCTCGAACCCTGGTTGCTAGCGGGTCACTCAGAGATCCGGGGCTGGGGTTCTCGAGCGTTCCTCCCTGCTTAGTGGGCTTTTCGCGCGAAAAGGCCCACTAAGCAGGGAGCCTCCTTGCTCTCGAACCCTGGTTGCTAGCGGGTCACTCAGAGATCCGGGGCTGGGGTTCTCGAGCGTTCCTCCCTGCTTAGTGGGCTTTTCGCGCGAAAAGGCCCACTAAGCAGGGAGCCTCCTTGCTCTCGAACCCTGGTTGCTAGCGGGTCACTCAGAGATCCGGGGCTGGGGTTCTCGAGCGTTCCTCCCTGCTTAGTGGGCTTTTCGCGCGAAAAGGCCCACTAAGCAGGGAGCCTCCTTGCTCTCGAACCCTGGTTGCTAGCGGGTCACTCAGAGATCCGGGGCTGGGGTTCTCGAGCGTTCCTCCCTGCTTAGTGGGCTTTTCGCGCGAAAAGGCCCACTAAGCAGGGAGCCTCCTTGCTCTCGAACCCTGGTTGCTAGCGGGTCACTCAGAGATCCGGGGCTGGGGTTCTCGAGCGTTCCTCCCTGCTTAGTGGGCTTTTCGCGCGAAAAGGCCCACTAAGCAGGGAGCCTCCTTGCTCTCGAACCCTGGTTGCTAGCGGGTCACTCAGAGATCCGGGGCTGGGGTTCTCGAGCGTTCCTCCCTGCTTAGTGGGCTTTTCGCGCGAAAAGGCCCACTAAGCAGGGAGCCTCCTTGCTCTCGAACCCTGGTTGCTAGCGGGTCACTCAGAGATCCGGGGCTGGGGTTCTCGAGCGTTCCTCCCTGCTTAGTGGGCTTTTCGCGCGAAAAGGCCCACTAAGCAGGGAGCCTCCTTGCTCTCGAACCCTGGTTGCTAGCGGGTCACTCAGAGATCCGGGGCTGGGGTTCTCGAGCGTTCCTCCCTGCTTAGTGGGCTTTTCGCGCGAAAAGGCCCACTAAGCAGGGAGCCTCCTTGCTCTCGAACCCTGGTTGCTAGCGGGTCACTCAGAGATCCGGGGCTGGGGTTCTCGAGCGTTCCTCCCTGCTTAGTGGGCTTTTCGCGCGAAAAGGCCCACTAAGCAGGGAGCCTCCTTGCTCTCGAACCCTGGTTGCTAGCGGGTCACTCAGAGATCCGGGGCTGGGGTTCTCGAGCGTTCCTCCCTGCTTAGTGGGCTTTTCGCGCGAAAAGGCCCACTAAGCAGGGAGCCTCCTTGCTCTCGAACCCTGGTTGCTAGCGGGTCACTCAGAGATCCGGGGCTGGGGTTCTCGAGCGTTCCTCCCTGCTTAGTGGGCTTTTCGCGCGAAAAGGCCCACTAAGCAGGGAGCCTCCTTGCTCTCGAACCCTGGTTGCTAGCGGGTCACTCAGAGATCCGGGGCTGGGGTTCTCGAGCGTTCCTCCCTGCTTAGTGGGCTTTTCGCGCGAAAAGGCCCACTAAGCAGGGAGCCTCCTTGCTCTCGAACCCTGGTTGCTAGCGGGTCACTCAGAGATCCGGGGCTGGGGTTCTCGAGCGTTCCTCCCTGCTTAGTGGGCTTTTCGCGCGAAAAGGCCCACTAAGCAGGGAGCCTCCTTGCTCTCGAACCCTGGTTGCTAGCGGGTCACTCAGAGATCCGGGGCTGGGGTTCTCGAGCGTTCCTCCCTGCTTAGTGGGCTTTTCGCGCGAAAAGGCCCACTAAGCAGGGAGCCTCCTTGCTCTCGAACCCTGGTTGCTAGCGGGTCACTCAGAGATCCGGGGCTGGGGTTCTCGAGCGTTCCTCCCTGCTTAGTGGGCTTTTCGCGCGAAAAGGCCCACTAAGCAGGGAGCCTCCTTGCTCTCGAACCCTGGTTGCTAGCGGGTCACTCAGAGATCCGGGGCTGGGGTTCTCGAGCGTTCCTCCCTGCTTAGTGGGCTTTTCGCGCGAAAAGGCCCACTAAGCAGGGAGCCTCCTTGCTCTCGAACCCTGGTTGCTAGCGGGTCACTCAGAGATCCGGGGCTGGGGTTCTCGAGCGTTCCTCCCTGCTTAGTGGGCTTTTCGCGCGAAAAGGCCCACTAAGCAGGGAGCCTCCTTGCTCTCGAACCCTAGCGGGTCACTCAGAGATCCGGGGCTGGGGTTCTCGAGCGTTCCTCCCTGCCTTAGTGGGCTTTTCGCGCGAAAGGCCCACTAAGCAGGGAGCCTCCTTGCCTCTCGAACCCTGGGTTGCTAGCGGGTCACTCAGAGATCCGGGGCTGGGGTTCTCGAGCGTTCCTCCCCTGCTTAGTGGGCTTTTCCGCGCGAAAGGCCCACTAAGCAGGGAGCCTCCTTGCTCTCGAACCCTGGTTGCTAGCGGGTCACTCAGAGATCCGGGGCTGGGGGTTCTCGAGCGTTCCTCCCTGCTTAGTGGGCTTTTCGCGCGAAAAGGCCCCACTAAGCAGGGAGCCTCCTTGCTCTCGAACCCTGGTTGCTAGCGGGTCACTCAGAGATCCGGGGCTGGGGGTTCTCGAGCGTTCCTCCCTGCTTAGTGGGCTTTTCGCGCGAAAAGGCCCACTAAGCAGGGAGCCTCCTTGCTCTCGAACCCTGGTTGCTAGCGGGTCACTCAGAGATCCGGGGCTGGGGTTCTCGAGCGTTCCTCCCTGCTTAGTGGGCTTTTCGCGCGAAAAGGCCCACTAAGCAGGGAGCCTCCTTGCTCTCGAACCCTGGTTGCTAGCGGGTCACTCAGAGATCCGGGGCTGGGGTTCTCGAGCGTTCCTCCCTGCTTAGTGGGCTTTTCGCGCGAAAAGGCCCACTAAGCAGGGAGCCTCCTTGCTCTCGAACCCTGGTTGCTAGCGGGTCACTCAGAGATCCGGGGCTGGGGTTCTCGAGCGTTCCTCCCTGCTTAGTGGGCTTTTCGCGCGAAAAGGCCCACTAAGCAGGGAGCCTCCTTGCTCTCGAACCCTGGTTGCTAGCGGGTCACTCAGAGATCCGGGGCTGGGGTTCTCGAGCGTTCCTCCCTGCTTAGTGGGCTTTTCGCGCGAAAAGGCCCACTAAGCAGGGAGCCTCCTTGCTCTCGAACCCTGGTTGCTAGCGGGTCACTCAGAGATCCGGGGCTGGGGTTCTCGAGCGTTCCTCCCTGCTTAGTGGGCTTTTCGCGCGAAAAGGCCCACTAAGCAGGGAGCCTCCTTGCTCTCGAACCCTGGTTGCTAGCGGGTCACTCAGAGATCCGGGGCTGGGGTTCTCGAGCGTTCCTCCCTGCTTAGTGGGCTTTTCGCGCGAAAAGGCCCACTAAGCAGGGAGCCTCCTTGCTCTCGAACCCTGGTTGCTAGCGGGTCACTCAGAGATCCGGGGCTGGGGGTTCTCGAGCGTTCCTCCCTGCTTAGTGGGCTTTTCGCGCGAAAAGGCCCACTAAGCAGGGAGCCTCCTTGCTCTCGAACCCTGGTTGCTAGCGGGTCACTCAGAGATCCGGGGCTGGGGTTCTCGAGCGTTCCTCCCTGCTTAGTGGGCTTTTCGCGCGAAAAGGCCCACTAAGCAGGGAGCCTCCTTGCTCTCGAACCCTGGGTTGCTAGCGGGTCACTCAGAGATCCGGGGCTGGGGTTCTCGAGCGTTCCTCCCTGCTTAGTGGGCTTTTCGCGCGAAAAGGCCCACTAAGCAGGGAGCCTCCTTGCTCTCGAACCCTGGTTGCTAGCGGGTCACTCAGAGATCCGGGGCTGGGGTTCTCGAGCGTTCCTCCCTGCTTAGTGGGCTTTTCGCGCGAAAAGGCCCACTAAGCAGGGAGCCTCCTTGCTCTCGAACCCTGGTTGCTAGCGGGTCACTCAGAGATCCGGGGCTGGGGTTCTCGAGCGTTCCTCCCTGCTTAGTGGGCTTTTCGCGCGAAAAGGCCCACTAAGCAGGGAGCCTCCTTGCTCTCGAACCCTGGTTGCTAGCGGGTCACTCAGAGATCCGGGGCTGGGGTTCTCGAGCGTTCCTCCCTGCTTAGTGGGCTTTTCGCGCGAAAAGGCCCACTAAGCAGGGAGCCTCCTTGCTCTCGAACCCTGGTTGCTAGCGGGTCACTCAGAGATCCGGGGCTGGGGTTCTCGAGCGTTCCTCCCTGCTTAGTGGGCTTTTCGCGCGAAAAGGCCCACTAAGCAGGGAGCCTCCTTGCTCTCGAACCCTGGTTGCTAGCGGGTCACTCAGAGATCCGGGGCTGGGGTTCTCGAGCGTTCCTCCCTGCTTAGTGGGCTTTTCGCGCGAAAAGGCCCACTAAGCAGGGAGCCTCCTTGCTCTCGAACCCTGGTTGCTAGCGGGTCACTCAGAGATCCGGGGCTGGGGTTCTCGAGCGTTCCTCCCTGCTTAGTGGGCTTTTCGCGCGAAAAGGCCCACTAAGCAGGGAGCCTCCTTGCTCTCGAACCCTGGTTGCTAGCGGGTCACTCAGAGATCCGGGGCTGGGGTTCTCGAGCGTTCCTCCCTGCTTAGTGGGCTTTTCGCGCGAAAAGGCCCACTAAGCAGGGAGCCTCCTTGCTCTCGAACCCTGGTTGCTAGCGGGTCACTCAGAGATCCGGGGCTGGGGTTCTCGAGCGTTCCTCCCTGCTTAGTGGGCTTTTCGCGCGAAAAGGCCCACTAAGCAGGGAGCCTCCTTGCTCTCGAACCCTGGTTGCTAGCGGGTCACTCAGAGATCCGGGGCTGGGGTTCTCGAGCGTTCCTCCCTGCTTAGTGGGCTTTTCGCGCGAAAAGGCCCACTAAGCAGGGAGCCTCCTTGCTCTCGAACCCTGGTTGCTAGCGGGTCACTCAGAGATCCGGGGCTGGGGTTCTCGAGCGTTCCTCCCTGCTTAGTGGGCTTTTCGCGCGAAAAGGCCCACTAAGCAGGGAGCCTCCTTGCTCTCGAACCCTGGTTGCTAGCGGGTCACTCAGAGATCCGGGGCTGGGGTTCTCGAGCGTTCCTCCCTGCTTAGTGGGCTTTTCGCGCGAAAAGGCCCACTAAGCAGGGAGCCTCCTTGCTCTCGAACCCTGGTTGCTAGCGGGTCACTCAGAGATCCGGGGCTGGGGTTCTCGAGCGTTCCTCCCTGCTTAGTGGGCTTTTCGCGCGAAAAGGCCCACTAAGCAGGGAGCCTCCTTGCTCTCGAACCCTGGTTGCTAGCGGGTCACTCAGAGATCCGGGGCTGGGGTTCTCGAGCGTTCCTCCCTGCTTAGTGGGCTTTTCGCGCGAAAAGGCCCACTAAGCAGGGAGCCTCCTTGCTCTCGAACCCTGGTTGCTAGCGGGTCACTCAGAGATCCGGGGCTGGGGTTCTCGAGCGTTCCTCCCTGCTTAGTGGGCTTTTCGCGCGAAAAGGCCCACTAAGCAGGGAGCCTCCTTGCTCTCGAACCCTGGTTGCTAGCGGGTCACTCAGAGATCCGGGGCTGGGGTTCTCGAGCGTTCCTCCCTGCTTAGTGGGCTTTTCGCGCGAAAAGGCCCACTAAGCAGGGAGCCTCCTTGCTCTCGAACCCTGGTTGCTAGCGGGTCACTCAGAGATCCGGGGCTGGGGTTCTCGAGCGTTCCTCCCTGCTTAGTGGGCTTTTCGCGCGAAAAGGCCCACTAAGCAGGGAGCCTCCTTGCTCTCGAACCCTGGTTGCTAGCGGGTCACTCAGAGATCCGGGGCTGGGGTTCTCGAGCGTTCCTCCCTGCTTAGTGGGCTTTTCGCGCGAAAAGGCCCACTAAGCAGGGAGCCTCCTTGCTCTCGAACCCTGGTTGCTAGCGGGTCACTCAGAGATCCGGGGCTGGGGTTCTCGAGCGTTCCTCCCTGCTTAGTGGGCTTTTCGCGCGAAAAGGCCCACTAAGCAGGGAGCCTCCTTGCTCTCGAACCCTGGTTGCTAGCGGGTCACTCAGAGATCCGGGGCTGGGGTTCTCGAGCGTTCCTCCCTGCTTAGTGGGCTTTTCGCGCGAAAAGGCCCACTAAGCAGGGAGCCTCCTTGCTCTCGAACCCTGGTTGCTAGCGGGTCACTCAGAGATCCGGGGCTGGGGTTCTCGAGCGTTCCTCCCTGCTTAGTGGGCTTTTCGCGCGAAAAGGCCCACTAAGCAGGGAGCCTCCTTGCTCTCGAACCCTGGTTGCTAGCGGGTCACTCAGAGATCCGGGGCTGGGGTTCTCGAGCGTTCCTCCCTGCTTAGTGGGCTTTTCGCGCGAAAAGGCCCACTAAGCAGGGAGCCTCCTTGCTCTCGAACCCTGGTTGCTAGCGGGTCACTCAGAGATCCGGGGCTGGGGTTCTCGAGCGTTCCTCCCTGCTTAGTGGGCTTTTCGCGCGAAAAGGCCCACTAAGCAGGGAGCCTCCTTGCTCTCGAACCCTGGTTGCTAGCGGGTCACTCAGAGATCCGGGGCTGGGGTTCTCGAGCGTTCCTCCCTGCTTAGTGGGCTTTTCGCGCGAAAAGGCCCACTAAGCAGGGAGCCTCCTTGCTCTCGAACCCTGGTTGCTAGCGGGTCACTCAGAGATCCGGGGCTGGGGTTCTCGAGCGTTCCTCCCTGCTTAGTGGGCTTTTCGCGCGAAAAGGCCCACTAAGCAGGGAGCCTCCTTGCTCTCGAACCCTGGTTGCTAGCGGGTCACTCAGAGATCCGGGGCTGGGGTTCTCGAGCGTTCCTCCCTGCTTAGTGGGCTTTTCGCGCGAAAAGGCCCACTAAGCAGGGAGCCTCCTTGCTCTCGAACCCTGGTTGCTAGCGGGTCACTCAGAGATCCGGGGCTGGGGTTCTCGAGCGTTCCTCCCTGCTTAGTGGGCTTTTCGCGCGAAAAGGCCCACTAAGCAGGGAGCCTCCTTGCTCTCGAACCCTGGTTGCTAGCGGGTCACTCAGAGATCCGGGGCTGGGGTTCTCGAGCGTTCCTCCCTGCTTAGTGGGCTTTTCGCGCGAAAAGGCCCACTAAGCAGGGAGCCTCCTTGCTCTCGAACCCTGGTTGCTAGCGGGTCACTCAGAGATCCGGGGCTGGGGTTCTCGAGCGTTCCTCCCTGCTTAGTGGGCTTTTCGCGCGAAAAGGCCCACTAAGCAGGGAGCCTCCTTGCTCTCGAACCCTGGTTGCTAGCGGGTCACTCAGAGATCCGGGGCTGGGGTTCTCGAGCGTTCCTCCCTGCTTAGTGGGCTTTTCGCGCGAAAAGGCCCACTAAGCAGGGAGCCTCCTTGCTCTCGAACCCTGGTTGCTAGCGGGTCACTCAGAGATCCGGGGCTGGGGTTCTCGAGCGTTCCTCCCTGCTTAGTGGGCTTTTCGCGCGAAAAGGCCCACTAAGCAGGGAGCCTCCTTGCTCTCGAACCCTGGTTGCTAGCGGGTCACTCAGAGATCCGGGGCTGGGGTTCTCGAGCGTTCCTCCCTGCTTAGTGGGCTTTTCGCGCGAAAAGGCCCACTAAGCAGGGAGCCTCCTTGCTCTCGAACCCTGGTTGCTAGCGGGTCACTCAGAGATCCGGGGCTGGGGTTCTCGAGCGTTCCTCCCTGCTTAGTGGGCTTTTCGCGCGAAAAGGCCCACTAAGCAGGGAGCCTCCTTGCTCTCGAACCCTGGTTGCTAGCGGGTCACTCAGAGATCCGGGGCTGGGGTTCTCGAGCGTTCCTCCCTGCTTAGTGGGCTTTTCGCGCGAAAAGGCCCACTAAGCAGGGAGCCTCCTTGCTCTCGAACCCTGGTTGCTAGCGGGTCACTCAGAGATCCGGGGCTGGGGTTCTCGAGCGTTCCTCCCTGCTTAGTGGGCTTTTCGCGCGAAAAGGCCCACTAAGCAGGGAGCCTCCTTGCTCTCGAACCCTGGTTGCTAGCGGGTCACTCAGAGATCCGGGGCTGGGGTTCTCGAGCGTTCCTCCCTGCTTAGTGGGCTTTTCGCGCGAAAAGGCCCACTAAGCAGGGAGCCTCCTTGCTCTCGAACCCTGGTTGCTAGCGGGTCACTCAGAGATCCGGGGCTGGGGTTCTCGAGCGTTCCTCCCTGCTTAGTGGGCTTTTCGCGCGAAAAGGCCCACTAAGCAGGGAGCCTCCTTGCTCTCGAACCCTGGTTGCTAGCGGGTCACTCAGAGATCCGGGGCTGGGGTTCTCGAGCGTTCCTCCCTGCTTAGTGGGCTTTTCGCGCGAAAAGGCCCACTAAGCAGGGAGCCTCCTTGCTCTCGAACCCTGGTTGCTAGCGGGTCACTCAGAGATCCGGGGCTGGGGTTCTCGAGCGTTCCTCCCTGCTTAGTGGGCTTTTCGCCCGAAAAGCAGGGTTCGAGGGCCCGAAAAGCGCGAAAAAGCAGGGTTCGAGATCAGGGCTGGGGGTCCCCAGGGGTTCAATTGAGTTCTAGGGGTCGATTGGGGGGAGTTTGAGTGGGTTCATGTGCGTAGCCAGGGGGGTGTAGGGAGGGGCAGCTGCCCCCCTAAATTCTCAGTTTCTTAAATCTTTTTTAAAAACACTTTTCTGAAATTTGCAAATCTAAATTACTTTTTTTGCACTTTTTGTTGCTTTCAGAGTTAACTGAACAATGTCTCAATCTTGAGATAAACACTACTTTGAGGGGTGAATTTAAAAAAAAAATTTCTCGGGGAGGACCCCCAGACCCCCCACTTTCAAGCTCACATTCATTACACATATTTTTAAGTGTTACAACAGTTCAAGTCCTTTGTATAAGTATGCTAAAATTTAAAGTGTAAAAGTGCTCGCCATGGGAGGTGGGGCTGGGGGTCCTCCCCCATAAAATTTTTGGAAGTTTGACTAAAAAAACCAGGTTTTTAACTAGTTTTGGTACACTAAGTCCGAATTTTGGATGTACATTTTTATGAACTTAATAGTATTTAATAAGTTATTTAAATAGATTTCCAAGTACAAAAGGGGATCTGGGGGTCCTTTCCCAGAAATGTATTGGAACTTTACCCCTAACAACAGGGTTTTATTTTGTTTTTGGTACACTTAGACCGTGTGTTGGACTCATATTTTTGGTAGGATTTGAATTTTGAAGAACTTATTATAATAAAGTTGTTAATAATAAAATTCAAATACAAAAGGGGGGTTTGGGGGTCCTCCCCTAGAAATTTTTTTGAAATTTGACCCTAAAATACAGGGTTTTAACTTGTTTTGGTACACCCAGGGGTGGAAAACCAAAAATTCATTTTTGGAGCAGCTTTAGAGCAGTTTTGGAGCAAGGCTAATCAATTTTTGGAGCAGTTTGGGAGCAAGGCAAATCAATTTTGGAGCACCTATTAGTGTTTTCGTATCAGGGTATGATTTGCATTTTTGCAGCACCTTTTGGTGATTTCGTATCAAGCATTTTTGTAGCATTACACTTTCATGTTAATTCCCGGAGCAAAACGAAACTTTCGCGAAAGTCACGATTTTCCCACAATAACTCGTGATTTTTCTTGGATAGTCTGGAAGGTAAAAAATAGTAGGGATTATCTGGAAAAATCGCAGGTTGTGCATCCCTATTTTAGATGGAGGCTCATATTTTGTAGAGAAAAAGCGGAAAATCGCGATTCCGCGGATGGTAATCATGATGGCTGAAGATTGGCTCTTTCCCTGTTGGTAGGATTTTCAAAATTTGAATCAAATTGAACGGAAAATCATATTTTTGGAGCAGTTTGGCGCAAAAATGTGAATTTTGCTGGTTTTGGAGCAGATTGGAGCAAGGCATCCATTTTGGAGCAGTTTGGCACAGTTGGAGCAGATTTTCCACCCCTGTACACCTAGTCCGAATTTCGGGGGGGGACCAGGGCCCCCTCGACCCCCCCTTATATACGCCACTGCATCAAGAGCAAAGTTAAGTATCCTTGCCCCCCCTAACATGAAACCTGGCTACGCCCATGAGTGGGTTGTTTTTAAAGGACAGCACTATATATACTGGGTTAGTTAATAATTATAATAAATACTATTTATACTCCATCCGATTGGTACTTAGCGCTAAGGTACGCTTAATGTGTTAATTCAATGGAAAAGGGTTTAAATTAAATACATAAATTCATATATTTCGTGGTACTTTAAAGTTTTAAATTACTTTAATACTAAATTTTTTTAAAAACAAAATTAAATTTTAAAAGTAGTTTAACTATAGTAGTTCGTTAACTACTACCGAACACTACACCAAGAAAACAAAAGTATAAAACACCAAAACCTAAAAAAAAAACAACCTACAAATAATTTTTATCTCGCAACATTAAACCTTTAGCTCATTATAAATAATATCCCTAAATTTTAATAAACCTTTGCAAAATAAGTTCTAATAAACTAAGATTGAATTAGCAGAACTAATAGGTAAATTCAAATTTGCAACTTCTGAATTCTTCCGAGGATTTTAATTTGCTCCTTAAGGTGCATTTGAATTCATATATACTTTTAAAATCACTTTCATAACTTCATAATTGAAATTTGCTGCGAGAACATCAACCAGAATTTAGAACCATGACTAAACATTCGGATTCGGAACAAACAAACACAAGCTACTTGCCGCTGCGTTGCTAAGTATTGCGTCATGCAATGGAAGATCGGAGAGAGGGAGCTATTCAGCGTTCTCAGGGGCTGGGGCGTCATTTCAGTTTTTGGTTGGTGGGGACCAGGCCCACCGAGGGGTAGGGGCAGCCGGGGACAATCCCCGAGAAGGGGCCCGCCATGTCGCCGAACCAATGCTGGATGACACTCGTTGGCTAATTAAAGTACGATTCCGGTGGTCCATCTCAGTGAAAGGAAGGAAAGGGGGGTCTCGAAGAAAAGGGTCTGGCGGGATTCCAGGAAATTGAGTATTCGTGCATTCTTCGAAATTGCACACACCATATGGGGATGGTCATTGGAAGGGAGCAGAATGGAAAAGGCAGTGACATTGACCGTAGGCAGAGCAATAGCAGTGCTGTTGCAATTTTGTCGGTGTCTTCGTTGGTGTGCTTTTAATTTTAAGTTTAAGTTTCGCTTGCAATTTTTTTTTCAAAAACCTTTTGTTGTCTTATTAAATTCAATTCAATATACAAAAAACATTAGCCCCCCCAGTGGCGCTCGTTTATAGGAGCACGTGAACACCCACAGAAAAAGTAGAACAAAAATCGAATATAAAGATAAATACATATCAATGGAATGGAAATACTATATTCTCAATTTCTTTTCTATACTCAGAATTGTTCCCCCCCCCCTTCGCTCTACTCAATAAGAAAAATTTACTACCGGAAACGTGAAAGAAATCGAAAAAATAATGAACTCTTATTTTTCTTTCCTTTTTCGCACTTGTGAGCGTAAAAAATGAGATTCCGCAGAAACCCCTACTGCTTGCCGAGGGAATTTTCAGCTTATGGCCTCGCAATTTGGATTCCCGATAGCACAGATTTTGTGTGCCGAGGCTTGCGTTTTTGAAGCTCAGCTTGTATTTTTTGTGGTCTGGATTTTTTCGGCTAATTAGAAAATGAGAAAAGTACTTTTTGAAAAGAAAATTATAATCTTCATGTCAACTAATTTTTAATAACACTGGTCTACAAAAAAAAACATTTTTTTCTGATGCCGGGAAGCTGATTTTGTATATATTTGACCTCCTGATTCAGAATATGGCATCCATTTTTGCTCATCAGCTCTAGTTTTGGAGATATACCACAATTAAGTTTTTAGACTTTTGCTCTACCTTTTATACAATATGGTAATATAAAGATGTCTTAAATATAAAAAATCAAACTATCCAAGGCTTTTCCTATTCCTTAGGGTCCAAATAGATAGTGTATACAGTCAGTGGCGGATCTAGAACATGAGCAAGGGGGGGGGCTAACTTAATCTGATTGAGGATGATAATGAAGTAACAAGCCGTGCTTTTTACAATATTCGTTAATGTCTTAAATATTGAGGGCAGTGTTGAATGTAAATGACTAGTATTGTTAAATATAACTAATTAATTAGAAAATTAAATTAGTTAATCATTAAATATATCAAAATATTCAACCGGGAGGGGGTTTTTTAAGATGAATTGAGTCAAATATTTTTTTTTCCAAGAATATAGTAGTGATGGGCAAAATCGACACTTTTATGTATCGAGTACTTTGGTATCGATACTTTTAGGTATCGAGTATTTTCAGGTATCGAATACTTTTTTTCTTTTTCTTTTGAAATTAAGTACAATTATGGATTAAAAGATTCAATAATTTCTCAAAAGATGCGCATGAACCACCCCTTGTGCCAAAGGCAGTCTATAAAAAAAACCTTAAAATTAATGAACAGGGAATTTAAAAATAAAAAAAAAAATATCCAAGGCTTATAAATACACCCACTCAAAGGCCTGGAAACCTCGTCCCTGGATAGTTGAGGCCGAGAAATATCGGTCCACAATTTTATCGATCTGTTCTTTCAGGGTACTAAAAACATCTTCATATTCTGTGGAATATGAAAAAAAAAATTGTGAGAAATATTCTTGTCACCACTTTTTTAACTTATTTTAATATTTATAACAAATTTTTAAATAAGATTTGACTGGCTAAATATATTTCGCTTACATAAATTTATTTTAAATTGTAATTTTAGTGGTGAATGATAATGATTTAAGTAATTGTGAACTTTTTTGAAATAAATGTGTTATGAAGGTTTCTTTTCTCAAATTCTGTAAAAGCAAAACAAACTTGAAAATTAAATTGTAAAAATGGGGTTCACAGCTGGGTGGTTTGTTTATTGAAACCCTGTCCAAATGATGTATACGAAATATTACACGAATCGTTCCAGTTATGAAGGGAAAAATGTCTCATTGGTTCTGCGCCCTTAGAAACCTTTAACTTCGACTTTTTAAATTAGTTATCGTATATACTAAACTTCCTTCTATGGCAGTTCTTTTAGTTTATAGAGAACCTCAAAATCTTGAACTAAATCATAGCTAAGAGAGTTTATTCAATGTTTATGTTATAAAATAAAGTCGGTAACCTTTACAAAATCATAAAGATATTATATTAAAATTACCATACTCACCACTAATTAGTTATTAAATTAAAACCTTATTTTAAAATCGAAATTGTCTATAAGAACGACCTTGCCCTCCCTCCAGGTACCACCTGTCATGGCGGTACAGCAATACTAATAAAAAAATCCATCCCCCACACAGTAATACTATCACCTCCCTTAATAAATGCCCAAGTAACTGGAATAAAACTAGAAATATCAAACAGAAAAACCATAGCTATAATATCAGTATATAACCCCCCTCAAAACAGCAATAAAATCAACAAAGACTTGGAAAAACTCCTGCCCCTATCTGACAAACTATTCATATGTGGAGACTTTAACTGTCGACATACTTATTGGAACTGTCGTGACATCAACAGTTCAGGACGTAATCTATTCAATTCTCTGATAAACCATAATCTCAGAATAGCCTTTCCTAGCACTCACACCAGATTCTCAACTTTCTCTCAAAGCACTCTTGACTTTGCCGTACTAAAAAACATAGATGACCATCTAATAACTACTTCCCTCTCTGAACTATCTTCTGACCACAACCCTGTGATGTTTAATTTCCACAAAATAAATGTCCTAAATAGACCAAAACCCATCATAACAACCAATTGGGACCTTTTTCAAGAAAACCTTGAACTCTCTTTGTATGATATTGTCCCTCAGATTCCCACCAACAATAATGAATTGGAAAATCTTGTAACGACATTCACTCAAAAAATTCAATGTTCTCATCAACTATCCTCAAAATCTAAACTCCCAAAGACTAATTATTACACCTCTACCTACATCAAATCCCTAACAAGGCTCAGAAATAAAACTAAAAAAGAATGGCAAGTAACCAGAAACCCTGCCACCAAAACCTTACTGAATAATGAAATAAATAAAACTCTAAAACGAGAACACTACAAAGAAAACCAATCACAATGGAACAATCTCCTTGAGACACTCGACACCCAGGACAACTCTATCTGGAGAATACCAAAAGCACTAATCAGGAGTAAAGAACCTAAAATGAAAACTATAATAACACCTTTGGGCCCTGCTGAATCTGACCAAGAAAAAGCTGATGCAATAGCTAATTCTCTTCTTTCTCAATTCCAACCTAATAACTTCACTGATATCTCTACTGAACGACTGGTAAATGTCTCCCTAAGAGAACTAACTTGCTCCAATGACAACATATGCCCCCTTACATCACACCTTATGACATACTTCCTTTCATCAAAAAACTAAAAATAAATAAATCCCCAGGATATGATAAAATCACTAATAAAATGATAAAAAATTTCCCACCTTCAGCTCTATTAACTCTAACAAACATAATCAACTACATAATAACCAAGTCATACTTCCCCAACTCTTGGAAAATGGCCCAAGTAATACCCATTCCAAAACCAGGGAAAGACTTAACTAACCCAGTAAACTACAGACCCATTTCACTGCTCCCCACTTTAAGTAAGATAACGGAAGACATAATCCTAGCCCTCTACAATCAGCACACTGCCACACACAATATAATAATCCCAGAACAACATGGTTTCATCCCTAATCATTCCACATCTCACCAACTCCTCAGAGTGGTTGAGTACATCAAAGACTTTAAGTATCACACAGGTGCTGTGTTCTTAGATATAGAGAAAGCCTTTGACAAAGTTTGGATCGAAGGGCTAATATTCAAATAAAAGTATCATAAATTCCCCATATATCTAATAAAATTAATCTACTCATATCTAACAGGCAGATCCTACCAAGTCCAAATCAACACTAGCCTATCTAACCCCCTTCCTACCAATGCAGGTGTCCCACAAGGATCAAAATTGGGCCCTGCGCTCTTCTTACTATTCATCAATGATATCCCTAAACATCCACACACGATGATCTCACTCTATGCTGATGATACTGCAATACTGTCACACTTACATTAGTGGTTTATTTCAAATTAAGCATTCCAAAGAAAACCAACACGATTAAAATTTAAACTAACATTAATTTATTTTTACATTACTTAAAATTACAAACTACATTAAATCAAATTCAAAGAGCAAGGCACATGATCAGTGGTTAGTTTACTATGCGTATGAATTAAAAATGAATACAGGTAATTTAAAACATTGAATATATTGGAGTATATGGTCACTCTAAAAACATTGTGAACTCACCCATCTTTCCTGGTCCTTCAGTCTTTCTCAGTAGAGGAAATGTATCGATGATGATGATGATTATTGATCCCTTTGGCTTTTCGTTGCCCTTTTTATATTACTCTTTAGTATGAACTTCGCGCTCTCTAATCGGAACCCCGTGCTTCTTGTTGTTTACCGAAGGAGGCACAAGGTTCTCGAAGTTAACTATTTTATGCACCCTTTCCCTGTTATTGAATCAAACTTTGCACCCCGAACACACTCGAGAGAGATTACGGGCTAAGTGCGTTAAACTGGACTGCAAACAAATTGTTCTATTTAGAGGTAAAGATTAAACATTAGTTCTTGTTTTCTTAAAACTAGTGTTTGATTAAACCTAAAATGTACGTGACGATAGCAGCGTCACATCTCCCTCTATGGTCAACAAAAAAAAGAGAAAAAAAAAAATTCTATTCCGTACTGAAGGCAAGAAAGATGGATGGGTTTGTTAACGAAATGAATAGCAAAAAAAAAAATATATACATATATCCCGTTTAGCATAGACATATCATCAGAGAATACATAAAAGATAAAATGGACACATAAGAAGTTGCCTATATAAAAGGGAATAAAATAGTAAAATCTAAAATATGTTTGCATGCAAAGAACAAAATAGAATGAGATAACTTTAGTTGCCAAAGATTAAGAAAAAAAAAATCCTTATAAAGGAAACAATTGTTAAACACTGAACATATGAACATAACGTAGTATACGTTTTTATTTTCGGCAACAAGTTAAACAAGTTGAAAATATCGTTATTCCTAAACAAATTATTAATAAAAATGCACCTAACATTTTTAAAGAAAAAAATATGCCGTTCAATGTTGGCAAAGAAAGAAAAGAGAAAAATCCTGAGCCTGGAGAAATGTCATTAAGAAAGTTTCTAGTGTACGTGGTATTGAGCTGTAGTAAATTAATACTTGGTTCATTCAAGCAAAAGCTAATTAATTTACAACTCTTCATATTTCGAGATGCCAAACACATCTTTTCCTCGTAACACTTCTTATCTGCTAAAAACTGAATAACCAGTTCTCGAGGCTCAGTTTCCAAAAAAACGGTTTGAGTATACAATTTTAAAATTTGGAATTCGACGCTTACGATACCCCGATGGCAAGTTGAGTGGACAGTCACACGAAGTTCACTTAAAATTTGGCATGAATAACAGCCTTTTGTTTTGACATTTGCGTCGGAAATTTTTGGGCAAATGTCATTATTTTCTAAAAATATTTTAAAGTTAGTGAAATGCATTTGAATTTTGATTGGTTCTGTGGATAACAATTGGGATATTAAAGAACCCTTATCCATTGACAATAAATGTAAGTCCTTGGAAAGGGGCAAAGCCTTTTCCTTAGTTTTCGATAAAGTCTCAATGCCATCAGTTATCGATTTACAACGCAATGTTGTTTCAAAAAAATCACATTGTGTTAAGTCTGGATCAAATTTAAAATTTTTCGTATAACTTTGGTTGGCCTGGACCTGTCCAATAGTACCACTTACCGGTTTGTTGGTGGCACTAACCGGAGTCAGGTAGGCTTCTGTGGGGTCTCCAACACGAAGAACCAATGAGTCCACACCAAAGTGTACTTGAGGCTGGTTATATGCCCCAAGCACTTCCATATAAATACCATCAGAGGTGGTTGCTGATGTCTGCAGAGTGATATACTCCACAGTTCCATTACCTGCTTTTTCTACCGAGACTTTATATCCGCATCTATGTCCATGGATGGATCGAACCTCATAAGATCGAAGGAGGTCTGGCACAAAGTAAGTTCTGTAAAACAAGCAACCCATGCGGGATACTATAGTGCAACCGCTCCCTACACTGGACGGGAGACAATGAGTAGATCCAGGGTAGCTCGTGCTCTCCTCTGTTAGCGCTTCAAAGTCTTTGTCGGATTTGCAATGGGTTCCCCAAGCGCAATAGGCATTTTGAGGACAAGCCAGCTGAGAAATGTATCGCGTCTCAACTGGGAACGTAAAGTATTCACGTCGAGTTGAAAAGGTGCAGTCGGCCGATAGCAAACGAAGCTTCAACGAATAAATGGTTTGTCTTTGGGGATCTTGCAACCAAAGACAAAGTTCATAGTCTATGCCTCGGAGTGTTACCTCAGCTGTGGTATACAGTTCACACATTTGTTGATCCCCGATATTTTTGCAATTACGTACGTCTGATGATATAATTGAATGACTTGTACAGTCGGATTGAACGCACGCGATAATGCTAATAAATAACATTAACACAAGTCCATATCTGATGTTTAAACGAGGATTGTTATCCTCCAAATAGTTGTTAATGTTCTCAAAATTTTGACGTAGTTTTTGGCCAAAAATAGCACCTCCAAGAAGAGAACACCGTAAGATACTTCTCAAAAATTTTATGAGTATTAAAATTACAAGACACACAAACTTTATGATGGAAATGACACCTGTGATAGCAAATTTCACTAAAAACAACGAAATCGTTGTTAAAATGAAAGCGAAAACGTATAGAGAGTACGCTAAGTATTTAGGCCAGCATGTAGTTTGAAGCACGAATTCTTTACAGAAAACACAACTCGAAGAACGGCAAATTGTCTTTCCCTCTATGATCACTTCACCGTGGACGGCTCTACCCGTAGAGGAAATGAAAATTAGAGTGACTGTACCTGGAAAAGCGAGGAGTTCAGGAGGCAAAACAACATTCAAATCTTCAATAACTTTAAAAATGATTTCAGTCCCTGATATTCGAGCTATTAAAGTTCCAGGCCCTGGGACAGTCACTACCGGATCGTTGAACAAGAGAGTAACGTTATGGTTTACGAAACTCGCACTCTCAAATTCAAAGAGACGACGGTTTCTGTGGCGTGGTGGTCCCGACAGTCTGTAAAGGCAAACTGGAATGGTGAGTGTAGAGGGATTGACGATTGTAGTGTCATCCGAAATGTGCAAGAGTTCGTATTCCACCTTTTCTATTCGGCAAAAGCAAGATGAACTCCCAGCACATTGGAATATCTTACAAAAGTCAGTTGACCCATTGCAACTTTCTAAACAGTCGCAGGGATTAAAAGGAATGTCACCTCTTACTTCTTCAGTACACAAGTAAGAATCTTTGGCGCCTGTCCGTGTAGTAGGCCTTTCCAAAAACGACTTTGGGACAATGAGTTTATCATTGTTAATTATGAATGTTTTTTGTCCTTTCACGCAATGGTTACAATTTTGGTGGAAGCAAGAATTTTCTGGTAGATCGTAAAGTTCCATGGAATCCCGCGACACATTTTTGCACGTATAACGGGAAATGTTTGACGAAAAACTGCATAAGTGGCCTTGATGTGAGGACCCCACTACATTTATGAAACATGCCAACAAAAAGAGCCCGACTGAAATGGAAAGAAATAGGGGTTCAACAATATTTAAGTGACCATATAAGCTGTAGTATTTAAAATGAAGTTAGATGTAATAAGGTGAAAAATTGTATTAAATTTAAATTTATGTAAGTTAGGAGGATACTAATACTATGTATTTAAAAAAAAGTATGACACAGTTTCTCAAAGAATTCATTTTTGTTACAATTGTTATCAATGATTACCACTAAGTAAGGAAGGGTTTTTTTTTTTTTTTTTTTTTTTGTGGAAAATTCCAATTAAAGAACAAAACAAAATACTAATTTCGTTGCTTGACATTTTTTTTTTTTTGTACTAAAAAAATTTTGTTCTATTTATGACTCCCAATAGATATCCACAAGTAATTTCAATTAGCCTCAAAATTTCAAAAACCAAAAACAAAACATGTATCTACGCCAGCGCAAAAACATTAAATAACAGAGGATTTAAAACTCTGAGCCAAATTGAAACTATATTCCCTTGGAAAAAGTATTCTAGAACTACTCAGTCCGAGGAGGGATGTCTATTAGAATTGTAATTTGATATTATACCCATGTGCAAAATTTAATATCCGAGTTCATCAAATATACTTATTTTGATATTTATTCTGATATTTTCCTTACATTTTAAGTTCACTATTATAAAACATGCGTGTTCTTTGAGGATTATAGTATCTGACAACGTTTATGCTTTTATCATTTTCTGATTGTAAGTCCTGAACTAATTTTCCTGCCAAAACATCAGAGATCTTATCAATAAAACCCCTATCTTGTTCAGTAGGGCCACCTGATATTGCCCAGTTTAAAATTTTACCCGCCAAAGTAGGGTTATCGGCAGTAGTTGTATTAGTAGAAGTTCCTGCTTTAGTTTTCGATGGTTTCGATTTTGTTTGAGTAGTAGGAACTGTAACTCCCCGCCCAAAGCGCAAGTTAAAATGCCTAGGTTCAGAAACAGGTGGATTTATTTCCGGAGTGCTGCTTGAGGTGGTCGGTCTTTTGATATCGGTGGAGTTATCAAGCTGACTATTCTTATCCTCAGAGCAAGGGTTAGTTAAAGTTTGTTTATTCGGATCGGGTGTTTGCACTTCCTTATGTAATTCGGGCTGTCCGGAAGTAGGTAAACGATTTTGAGTGCCAGTCGATTGTTGCTTTGAGGCAGTGAAAGGAATGTAAACATCGGCCTCATCGTCCTCATCCGAAAAATAGTATTGTGGCTTATTTTGACTGGTTTGGGTTTGTTGAGTTTGAACATTTGAGCTTGCTCCTTCGTGGACATTATTGTAAGGGAGCATCAAGTGAGGAAGCCTTTCAGTATAAGCGAAAATTCTGTCTACGTGGACCCGGAAAGGTTTAGCTGAAGGCTTGTTAGCATTTACAATGGTGTAATTTAGGTTTGAATTTTTCTGCACTACACGAAAAGGACCAGAAAACTTTTTAGAAAAAGTGCGCCCTGTAGTTTGAGAAGAAGCAGGAGTATATAAATATACCTTTTGACCTAATTGAAAGGATTTAGGTTTTGCAATTTTGTCCCTAATTTTAGCTTGTTTTGCCGCAGCAACATCTAAATTTTTATATACTTTGTTAAAAACATACTTCATTTTAGATAAATTTTCCTCAACATAATTATCGCAAGGAAAATAATGCGGTCGAATTTCTTGATTTAGTATATGAAATGGTAAATTTACATCTCGACCAAACATAAGAAAGGATGGTTTCTCATGAGTCGTGTCATGATATGAATTATTATAAATAAAATTGTAATAATCTAAATATGAGTCCCAATCGGACACAGTTTGGGATAAGCATGCGAGACTATTTTTAATACTTTTATTTATTCTTTCAGACACACCATTTGTTTGAGGATGATATGGTGTTGTTTTTAATTTATTAATTTGGAGTCGTTTTGAAAGTTCTGAGAATAAGTGACTTTGGAAATTTGAACCTAAATCTGTGAGTATGCTATCAGGAACACCGAACGTACAAATGAAATCCATTAGTTTGTGGCAAATGGTTACGGCGGTGATATCACTAAGAGCATAAAGTTTGCTATATTTTGTAAAGTGATCTATAAGGGCCAAAATGTATTTATTCCCCTTTTCTGACATCGGTAATGGACCTAAAATATCCAAACTGACCAGTTCCATTGGTCGAGAGGGAGTTTTGAAATTTTGAATAGGAGATTTTGTCAAAGGAAATCCTTTTTTCTCAAGACATACTTTACATGAATTAGAAAAGTTTTTAATATCGCGAAACATATTTTTCCAAAAATATTTTTCTTTAATTGAATTAAAATTTTTGTGAAAGGCATAATGAACTGTCTCAGAGCCTTCTAAGACGTGAGGAATTAAACTTTTTGGAACTACAATTTGTTCAATAAAATCATCACGAGCTGCGTGTTTACTTCTGTTTGATATGCGCATTAAAATATCCCTTTCTAAAAAATAGTTTTCTACGTTCCTTTTTATTTTAAAAGATTTGTTTTCCAGAAAGTCTATGATTTCTTTTAAATCTGGATCCTTTCTTTGCTCAATTTTTATGACATTAAGGTCAGGAACATCTGTTTTGACAACATTAATTGTCTCAGATATATCTCGAGATAAGAGATCACTAAGGAAATTTTCCGACCCCTTTATATACTCGAACTCGAAATCATAATTTGCCAATTCAAGCAACCAACGTGAAAGCCTGCTAGCCGGAGAATCTAACCTTAGCAAATAATTTAATGATTTGCAATCTGAAAGGACTTTAAATTTTCTTCCGTATAAGTACGTTTTATAGTGACGTACGGCTAGTAGAATGGCATAAGCTTCTAGTTGAATCGCAGGCCACTTTTTCTCATGCGGCTGTAACTTATGCGAAAAGTAACTTATTGGTCGCAGGGCTCCATTTTCATCTTTTTGTAACAACGCCGCACCGACAGCGTGTGCTGAAGCGTCGGTGTTGAGATAAAAGAGTTTGCCGAAATTCGGGTGTTTGAGCATGACGTCCGATAACAGTTTAGATTTTATTTCCTCGAACGCGGATTGTGCTTCGTTATTCCAACGAAGTTTTTGTTTGCTTTTGGTCAATTCGGTTAGAGGGAAAACAACATCTGAATAATTGGGAATGAAATCGCGATAGTAGTTAGCTAGACCTAAAAATCTACGTAATTTCCGCAAAGTGTTTGGCATGGGAAAATGACGTATCTTACTTAAGTTTTCAGTTAAGGGTTTAATGTTATCCTTATCGATGTTATGACCAAGATATTGAATATTATTTTGAAGGAATTTACACTTTTTGGGATTTAAAGTCAAGCCATATAGCCTAATTCGTTCAAAAACGAGGCGTAATTTTCTTAAGGAGTCCGTAACGGATTGACCTGGTATAATAATATCGTCAATATAAGCAGAGACATTCTCTGATTGTAAACCATTTAATACAGTATCTGCTGTTTTTTGAAATATTTGAGGTGAATTTTTCATACCAAAACTGAGGTATTTATAATGAAAATTCCCATAAGGACTTGTAAAAGCTGTTAGGTGCTTGTCCTCTTCACATAATTTAATTTGGTGAAAGGAAGAATTTAAATCTAGAGTGCTATAATAGGTTGAACCTCTTAAGGAATTTAAAATATCAGATATTAATGGTAGATTATAGGTTGAAGAAATCGTTACTTCATTTAATTTGCGATAATCCACTACTAACCTATATTCTCCTTGTACTTTTTTGCGAACCAAAATTAAAGGGAAAGCAAAACTACTATTAGATTTTTCTATTATACCAGCATCTAGAAGTTCCTTTATTTGATTTTGTACAGTATCACGCAAGGCAACAGGAATTGGATAAGGACGACACTGTATAGGCGTGTAGTCAGTTAGTTGTATTGGAGGGGCCTCAATGGTACATTTACCTATGGTTTTTAAAGATGTACTGAAAATATCACTATATTCAAAAATTAAATTTAGAAGTTTTTCTTTTATTTCTGGAGGGATTCCCTCTAAATCAAAATGTTCTGCTTTTAGCTCCTCCCTTCTTTGACTTATTAAATCCAAGCTTTTGTTAGAACTACTAGGTCCCAATTCAACAGAAGCAATTTTGGCATCCTTATTTAAATGAAACTGATTTTGAGAAAGATTATTTATAAGTAAAGATATAGTACCATTTAAATTTACAGTACATATTGATTTCTGCACATCTATATTATGCTTATCATTAAGAGGAGTCACCAATACCACAGTACCAGGAGATACGGCATTATTAATTTTAACATCAACAACTTTCGATAAACCCGGTGGTATAACCACTTTTTTTGATAATACACCGATAATATGTGTAAGGACAATATTTACTGACTCTTTGCTATAGTTAATTATAGAGGTTCTATCGTTATTAATTGACACAGTCTGAGATTTAAAATCAATGTTACAGTCAAAAGTTTTTAAAAAGTCAAATCCCAATATCATTTCATAATCATAACCAAAATCTGAATGAACTATAAAAATATTGTGCTTCACAAAAATTCCTGCAAATTTCATAGATATTTCTGCCATTGATCTTATTTTAATATCTTCACCGGACAATGTTGAAATTTTTATGTTAGGATCATAGGTTTTAAGCTTAATTTGCGAATTTAAAATTTCTACAAAAGCTTTGTCACTTATTAGAGAGACACTTGCTCCAGTGTCAATTAAAGCCGAAAAGTTTTTATTTGCTATCTGAATTGTAACAATTGGTAAAAGGTTGTTTGTCCCAATTTTAAATTTTCCTATATTCTCCGAATTTGCTACCCCTATATTATTATCATTACCTAATGGGTACCGCGGGGAATTTATCGGTACCTGCTCCCGTTTAAAGTTGTTTTTGGTATTGTTTTATATTGATTACTTTGCTGTCTTCCAGCCTGTGAATTTTGGTTGAAATTTGCCTCACGGTTACTAGCAAAATTAGGTCTTAAGTCATTTCCTCTAAACTGCTGAGGATTCTGTGGAAAGCGAAAGTAACAACGAGAAGAGTAATGATTGTTCTTCCCACAATATACACAAAAGATTTCTCGATTTTGTCGAGGTTGAAAATTTTGTCTCGATTGGAAATTTGTTCTTGACTGACCATGACTGTTATTTTTTCTTTCAAATTGCCGAGGTTTTGTTACTTGATGAATTTTATCATCAATATTGTTAATTAACCTAGTTTGTTTTGTGAAAAGATCCTCTAATTTCCCCAAAATATCATTTTGAGCAACTGTTGTAGTAGAAGAGGGTATCGCGTTCACCAAGTTTTCCTCTTTCATTAATTCGCAATTTAATTCGTCCATTATTGCAGCTTGAACTGCCTCTTCGAACGAAGTAGGGTTTCTCATTAACACGGATTGTTTTAACTTTTGAGACAACCCCTCTAAAAATTTCGCGAGTTTTGTTTGATTAACGATAGTACTCGCTTCTGGCTTCGAGGCGTTTTCCGGACCAAAATAAGCAACTGTTAGATTAGAAACTCTGGTGGAAAAATTTTTTACAGATTCCCCCATGTTCTGCTTACAATTAGAAAATTTTTGCTGCCTATGGATAAGAGTAGTTACGTCCGAAAAGTGACTTTTGAATTTATCTTCAATTATTTTGAAATTTGTTTCATTCGACAGTTGACGATCATCTATGAAAAATGTCAACGCCGGCCCTCTAAGTTTGCTTTTAAGCACCGCAATGCACTCTGCGTCGGCCCAGTTTGCAAGTGCACGCACATCCGATATATTTTTGAAAAAATATTCAACATTGGAAAAAATTTCCCCATCAAATGGGTTGATTAAATTTTGGAAACCAGCTATTCGATTCGGATTTGGCTCTGGGTTTTCTGACATTTTTGCTTTTAGTGCGCGTAGGTTAACTGGTTAACAAATATTAATGTACGGAACAGTAAGGAAATTATTTACAGTAAAAAAAAATATTTTATGAAAAGAATGAATAATATGCATACATATCAAATGAATTCTTTGAGGTATAATTTTAAATCACAATTTAACCAGGTTTTAAAAAAATATATCCTCACGGCACCATTATGTCACACTTACATTAGTGGTTTATTTCAAATTAAGCATTCCAAAGAAAACCAACACGATTAAAATTTAAACTAACATTAATTTATTTTTACATTACTTAAAATTACAAACTACATTAAATCAAATTCAAAGAGCAAGGCACATGATCAGTGGTTAGTTTACTATGCGTATGAATTAAAAATGAATACAGGTAATTTAAAACATTGAATATATTGGAGTATATGGTCACTCTAAAAACATTGTGAACTCACCCATCTTTCCTGGTCCTTCAGTCTTTCTCAGTAGAGGAAATGTATCGATGATGATGATGATTATTGATCCCTTTGGCTTTTCGTTGCCCTTTTTATATTACTCTTTAGTATGAACTTCGCGCTCTCTAATCGGAACCCCGTGCTTCTTGTTGTTTACCGAAGGAGGCACAAGGTTCTCGAAGTTAACTATTTTATGCACCCTTTCCCTGTTATTGAATCAAACTTTGCACCCCGAACACACTCGAGAGAGATTACGGGCTAAGTGCGTTAAACTGGACTGCAAACAAATTGTTCTATTTAGAGGTAAAGATTAAACATTAGTTCTTGTTTTCTTAAAACTAGTGTTTGATTAAACCTAAAATGTACGTGACGATAGCAGCGTCACAATACTGTACCAGCACAGAAAAGACAAAACCATAACCAACATACTTCAATCCCACTTATGCTCCAGTGGCGTAGCCAGAAAAAAATTTCGGAGGGGGATATTGATATTTTGGGGGGGGGGATATGGGGTATTTTAAGAGGTTTTCTATGGTCAAAAAAAGAAAATTTCCAAGTTTCGGGGGGGGGATATATCCCCAAATCCCCCCCTCTGGCTACGCGCCTGTCATGCTCACTGGAAACGTGGTTCTTCAAATGGAAAATAAAAATAAATGTGAATAAAACCACAGCAGTACTGTTCAAAGCAAACATTACAGAGGGCAAACCCCTCTTGAAAATGAATAACACTGCAATCCCCTGGTCTACTGAAATAAAATACCTAGGCATAATCCTGGACAGAAGACTCACTTATAACTCTTACCTCAAACATGTAACTACTAAATACAAAAAAGCCTCTGCATCACTGCACCCCCTAATTTCAAGAAGCTCAAAACTGTCTCTAAACAATAAAAAACTCATCTATACATCCTACCTACGGCCCATCCTAACATATGCCAGCCCTATATGGGGAGCCCTTCCAAAATCCCTAATCAAAAAACTAGAGACACTACAAAATGTAACTCTACGGAAAATTGCCAATGCAAGATGGTTTTACAGAAATGATGATATCAGACATGCCCTAAATTTACCCACACTTAAAGAATTCATAAATCATCTGGCTACTCGATTCTATTCCAAATTACCCACTCATAAAAATCCTACTTTGAATTGCATTCCTTATTATGATCATACCCTGCCTCAAAATAAATATAGGCCAAAAGCAACATTAATTCCTTAGTCTAGACATCGTCGCAACTACCTCCAGTTATTTAAGAGAATGTTCACCTATTCTTTCCTCCTCCATGGGAGATGCTATGTAAGTCAACTGTATGTAAAATTGTTCCTATTTTGTAAATATTTGTGCAATTGCTTAATGTTTGTGTAATGTGATTTTTTCTTCTTGTTTTATTTCTTTTTCTTTGTTTTTTTCCCCCTTTTCTTTTTTTGTATTTGTATCCAAGAATGTAATTTTCCATGTACAAGTCCAGATAGGAGATTGTGGCCCCTGCGGGGCCAGGTGCTCCATGTACCAATAAAGAATATATATATATAATAGTTGCTTATAGTTTTGGCTTAACCACGAAACACGTTTATGTGAATAATTAAAAAGGTCTAATTGTCATTGCTTTACTAGTTAAGGTATTATTACTATTAATTAGTTGATTTTAATTAAAACAATTAATACCATTAAAACTTAATGTATTTACAAAATGTAACTAAATATTGGTGACTTTTCAAACCAACCTTCTCCGGAATGAAAATGCTGTATTCCATTTTCTAATAATCAACGTTAAAAGGGGTCATTCTTCCAATAATTCGGCGCTTAATGGTTAATCGTAGCCATCTGGGACAGCCTGTTCCTCTCAAATTTCCAACACTAAGTAGAAGTATAGGTGATAGCTTAAATAAAACTCCAAAAGTACTCATACCGAAAAAACATCCGTAGAAAGTTTCAATACTAAAATTATTTATCGCTAGAAGGATCGATACAAGAAGTATCGGTATCGAGAAAAGTATCGCTAGAAAGTTCGATACCAGAAGTATCGGTATCGAGAAAAGTATCGCTAGAAAGTTCGATACCAGAAGTATCGGTATCGAAAAAAGTATCGCAAGAAGCATCGATAGCACATGAGCGATACCTCTGGCGATACCCCTCAAGAGTCGATAGCTTGGGTGAAGTGGGACATAAATGACTCAATGCGGAGAAAGAGTCGAGAGGAGCAAAGCGCGAGTGTCTTTCGGTGCGATTCAGCGGGAGAAAAAACACAAGGCCGTCAAATCTCGCTCGCAGAAGATTTACGGCTCAGGTTGATTAATTGAAGGGGGGGGGGGATTTCGTTTCTCTTGGATTACGAATCCGGATTTTAAGCTGCAAAATAAGAACAGGTTGCTTTAAATCAACAGCAATATTTTTAAGATAATTTCATCGAAAAATTTTTTGTCAATAAAGTATCGATACTTTTATTTAGGTATCGAATACACCCGATACTTTTAGGTATCGAGTACTTAAGTATTTGGTATCGATACCAGCCCATCACTAGAATATAGATCAAATGTGAATTTTCGTGCACTTAATTTCAATGTTTAGCGAATAATACATCCATCCCGAGGCATAAGGGGGGTTTGGGGGAACCTCCCCCAAGAAATTTTTTGAAAATTTGACCCTAAAAGTTGTGATTTGACTCATTTTTGGTCATTTGGGACCCTTTGAATGTCACACGAAAAGATGATTTCTTGTACTCGTTTTCAAAGGAAAAAAACTGTAAGATATAAGAATTTCATGGGGGTGGTTTGAACCCCCTAACCCCGTCTCTATTTTCACAGAGTAAATGTTTTGTAAGAGACTTAGCGCATTAGACACTTTTAAAAGTGAATCTAATAAAAACCAGGGAGTTAAAGATCTTACAGAGGGGCTAAAGCTCATAACCTTTAAGTTGTGAAACAAATCTATAAAAATGTAAGGGGCTAAGTATTTTGGAAGTTATGCTTTGTAAGGCTTAGAAAGCTCATTGGAATCTACAAGTTCTGAATCGCATTTATATTAAAGTGCTGAAAGCTAAAGATCTTGGAGGGGGCTAACGCTTTTAGGCTAAAGCTCATTAAATTGCAAACTAAATACTATAAAACATCGCAAGGAGGCTAATTCTTAATGGGGGCTAAAACTCATTGGCCCCTTTAAATTGTGAATTGAATCTACACAAACTCAGGGCTAAAAGCCTTGTAGGAGCTAAATATCATGGAAGGATTCATAAGGGTTAAAGCTCATTAAATAGTGAACCAAATATGTATTTAAAAACGCAAGAGGGCTAAAAGCTTTGTAAAGGCTATTAAAGAGCATGGAGGGGGCTATTGTTTCATAGGGCTAAAGCTCATTAATTTGTATACAAACAAAAAAACGCAAGGAGGCTAATGCTTTTAGGGGCTAAGCTCATTGGGCCCTTTAAATTACGAATCAAACCTTCAAACATGCAGGGGGGCTAATTATTTGTAAGGGCTAAAACCTCTAGAAATCCTTAAATAGTAAATGGAGTTTATAAAAATGCAGGGGGCTAAAGATCTTGGAAGGGGCTTAATGCTTTGTAGACCCTTTGAATTGTGAAAAAGGCTACAAAAAACTGAAAAAAAGTTAAAAATTTTGAAAATTTAAACAAAATTTTCTAAGGACTTAATTTTTTTTTCGAAAAAGTTCAATTTTATGTAGTGTAAACTTAAGTCCCAAGGGGGGGGGCTATAGCCCCCCCCCATAGATCCGCCACTGTATACAGTTTCAACCCCCTGAGTTAGTTCTAACTAAAGGGTACTTAGGGCCCTAAAGTTGGAAAAAATGGTCTTTTTTTTTCAGAATTTTTAAAAAAATATTTTTGAGTTTTCTAATGTGATAAATCTGGCTAATATATGTTATTTAGAACTTATTTAGACAGGATAAAATAATTTTTACTTTTAAACTGCCCCGCAAAAGACCTATTTTCTAATTTTAGGCGAAAAATAGGGTCATTTCGCTCAAAAACGCTAAATACCAATAATGGTGGTTGAAACAAAAAAATTCCGAATATTTCAGAAGTAAGTCCTCAAAAAAGATGTCCTTTGAAGTAAAACTGAAATTTCATTTGATAATGATCAGTGAAATAACAATAGAAACTGCTCCCAAGCTTTCAAGCCCTAAAATTTTAAAAAAGTGGAAAAATTCCCTTTTAAATATTTTTTTCAGTTTTACATCAAAAGACATCTTTATTGAGAACTTACTACTGAAAAATTCCGAAATTTATTCGTTTCACCCGCCATTATTGGTATATAGCGTTTTTGAGCAAAATGACCCTATATTTCTCGCCTAAAATTAGAAAATAGGTCTTTTGGGGTGCAGTTTAAAAGTAAAAAAGATTTTATCCAGTCTAAATAAGTTCTAAATAACATATATTGGACAGTTTTATCACATTAGAAAACTCAAAAATATTTTTTAAAAAATTCTGAAAAAAAAAGACCATTTTTTCCACTTTTTTTCAACTTTAGGCCCCTAAGGTACCCCTTAAAACTAACTCAGGGGGCTGAAACTGTATACACTATCTATTTGCACCCTAAGGAATAGGAAAAGCCTTGGAGAGTTTGTTTTTTTATATTTTAAGGCATTTTTATATCACCATATTGTATAAAAGGTAGAGAAAAAGTCTTAAAAACTTAATTCTGGAATATCTCCAAAACTAGAACTGATGAGCAAAAATGGATGCCATATTCTGAATCAGGAGGTTAAATATATACAAAATCAGCTTTAATATTCCCGGCATCAAAAATGCGTGTTGACCAGTGTAATTAATAATTATAAAAGGTGTTTGTGAGGTATTATGTTATGGATAAGTATTATGACTTTCCCCTCAATGGTATTATAAAAAATGAAATGAATATATTCATAAGTGTTTGTTTATTTCCATTAAATGCATATTTTTTAACTACTCTCAATTAAAACTACTCTCCTAAGAAGATAATTTTTTTTTCTGTGTATTGGTCCAACATCCTTCTCTTTCTAGATCTTGTGTAAATTTTAATTTTTATTATAAAATGGGTGTGAACCCCCAGTTTATCAACTCACGAGCCGCCACTGACCAAATCCCTTGCCCATCACCCTCAAAAATTTTTTATTAACGGTTGGCCAATTGTTTGAGCGATAGCCCTCATCAATGTTTTCTAAAATATTTCATAAGTAGCTTGATTTTTAAATAGTAGTGTTGTGATTTGAAACGGATTTAATAGCAACTAACAACAGTGTGTTTTTCATTTAACAATTAAGTTATATTATTATTAAGCAGGGAGCGTACTTAAATTAAATCTTCGTAAAAAATATGTATCTGAAGATAAGAATTCAAAGTAGCAATAAGTACATTTATCTTCTTCGGACCTCAATAAAAATTTTCAAAATTATTTGGACCCCAAGCAAATTTACTTGCCGGCCCCTGCTTTAAAAATTTCTTAAACACACATTTTTTTTTACCGCATTTGCATTTTTTCTCTATGAGATAATATTAATAACAACACAAAGGAGTCCAAGATAGCCCAAGATGACCTGAAGGCCAATTTAAAAAAAACCTTCAATAAAACTTTCAAAACTTAATTCTGAATCTGAATGTCTGCTTTAGGATTGCGCATAAAACCCAGTTACCCCTCTTCAACAAAAGGAAAGTTTGCATCAATAGCTCCTATCTTCACCTGATGCTTTTGCAATCGAGACGTAGTCTATAAGAAACCAATGCCAAAAGAACATCATACGGCGAGCGGTCAGTGTTGTCTTGGCCTATTGATTGCATTCCATTGAATTCCTTATTAAGAAGTCTCAGGGATTACTTGGGTGTTCAAAGAAATCGTCCTTGGACGAAATGCGTCAGCTTTCCCCGCTTTCTTCTAAAAAATGTCCCGGATTACAATAGGCTCTGCACAATGGAGAAAGTTGAGAAGATTCTTTTCTTGTAAAACATTCGAACAGGTAGCATTTCGACAGGAAAAGTGAGGCGAAAAATCCTTGAGTCTCAAATCTATAACCTGCCATTTTTCAATTTTCTTAGAATCTTTTATTAGTTCAAGTTTCAAATTTAGTTCATCTCGTTTGATAAATATTGTATCTAAATTGAATTACATGTTTTTCATTCTCATTTAAAAAATAATTACTGTTAGTTGATTTTGATAAATATATTTTAAATAATTTTTAAAATTAACTTTTCAGATTTTTAAGGAAAAGTTTTCTTAATAAGTGCCTTGGCAGATGAATATAATCGGAGGTAAAAACAGCCGGTTCTACTGGGGCAGTTGCGTGAAGATGTCAAAATATTTTTGACCCCGCATCAAAATTAAAATCTAATTATGGCCGTTCAACTGCAGTGATCACAGCTTTTGGCCCCAACTTAATTAATCCGATTATTTACAACTGAAGTACCCCGGGGACCATCCTAGTTCTATAGTAGCACAGCTCATACCTATCATATCAAGTTTACGTAACTGCAAGAACTTGAATAACAGAATAAGATTTTCTCATCATATCTCGAATGCGAAAATACCAAGAGGAGAGGAAAAACGATCTACCCGAGTAATAAAATGGATGAACAAATTCAGGTAATCTGCCTTCACTCACACGAACTTATGATACACTGAAGTATTCATCGAATTCCTTCCTGTAGTTTCTCCCTTAAAATATTACTGCAAAGCTGATTTACACAGCATTTAAAGTATTACGCGAATCAATTTTATCTTTCATAGCCATCTAAATTCTCAAATCCCTTCACTTTCAGTAATCCTGTCGGAAGAAGATTTATATGATTGTAGATGGATTGAGTCATCACTTTTAAAGTTTCTAAGATGGATTGGCTTGTTATTCACACAAAGACTGGAAGACCTCAATTGAAAACAAATCCTTTACTGTCAAAAAAGTATCAGTTTCCTGAAAGATTGTAAAACAGTGAGTTATGTAATGGAAGTCTTGAAATCCCATATACGCAGCATTGCAAATACATCAAAAGCCCATAAATTTTGTAACAAAAATGTTTTGATGGGAAAGCAATCATGTGATGCTCTGTCAAAGACACGAATGGAATTCATGTCAGTTATGAATGGGGTATTCTTTTTTAACTGCCGATAGGAGGAGAAATCTTGATTTTTTTCTATTATTTTCAGAAATTTTAAACTTTTCTAAAATTATCTTTCATTATCCAATGCTTTGAGCAATATGGTGTAATTTGTGTGTATGACTGTAAAATGATTTTTTATATTTTAAGATGAGATGCCGAGTGTTTTTTTTATTGTTTGTTTCAAACATCTGAAAGAAAAGAGAATTTGCGCACTGTCCACTGTCCGTTTTTATTAAATGGCTGTTAACGTGTTAACACACTAAAAACAAACTTAATTTCCTTTCCCCTTCAATGTGCCAAGTAACAGGTCTCCTTTTAAAAATCGCTCAACCAACTAACTCAACGAGTGGTCAGTTCACTGACTTTCACTAATGGAGTCACATTAGCAGGACCACTGGAGCGCGATGACATAATGGCTGGCGACACATCTTCACGGAAAATTGAAAAAAGGAGGCACATTATCAAAGATTTACAAGGTCGAAAATTTCGGAAGGAATGCCACAATATATTAGGAGGGCCATTAGTGATTTGGTGTGGGGAAAATCACTCAAGTAAGACCAGCATAGACAGGTGGTCAGAACAATGACTATAATTACGATCAGTGTCGAAATGTGGGGCTGTTTATTTTACTTTTCAACTTGCCTCAAATCGACGACGGTATTTTAAATAAATTGAAGTTTGGAGGTGGATAGTGGTTTCGCTGGGGCGGAACATACTGGGAAATATTTGGACAAATACCTTTCACTCCCCCTTTCTTCACTCTGATGATTCTCTCACTCCAAAGAAGGCGCCGTTTGAGCGATTGCATCAGATGGGGATTTCCACTCCCCCCACTTTAAATGAAACAAATTCAGATTTTTCAAACTAAACCCATTTTAAAACCGTAATATTTAATTTTTTATGTATTAGAATTAAGCATAACTATTTTTTGTCACAACAAAAGTGGTCTACCTGTTGCTGTAGATTCCACACCTCAGTTATAATAATGGATGACGAGAAAAATGTTCTTAGTATACGAAAGAGTTAAAAACATATAGCTCAACCCTCTCCATCTGTACTAAGAAAGAAATCCTTCCAATTTTTCCCTAATCGTGTGTTCTAGTGAAAGGACTAGAATCTAACCCATTCCGAAATTTTACAAGGGATACAACTGTGTTAAAAATCCATTTCGGGAGGGGCCCAAAATTACTCCCCAGCCCCTCCCCCACATATTTAATAGGTCCAATGTAGCTTTTTAGGTGATAACTTAGGTTCTAAAAACTTAATATAGGAAAAGTTGTTAGTAATAAAAAATACAAGTAGCAAAGGGGGGATCTGGGGGTCCTCCCCCAGAAAATTTTTGGAAGTTTGACTAAAAAAACCAGGTTTTTAACTAGTTTTTGTACACTAAGTCCGAATTTTGGATGTACATTTTTATGAACTTTATATTTTAAAAGTTATTAAAATAGAGTTCCAAGTACAAAAGGGAATCTGGGGTCCTTCCCCAGAAAATTTTTGGAACTTTACCCCTAGAAACAGGGTGTTATCTTGTTTTTGGAAAACTTAGTCCGAATTTTGGACATATATTTTTTGGTTGGATTTTGATGAACTTATTATAATAAAGTTGTTAATAATAAAATTCCAAGTACAAAAGAGGGGTTTGGGGGTCCTCCCCCGGAAAATTTTTTGAAATTTGACCCTAAAATACAGTGTTTTAACTTGTTTTGGTACACCTAGTCCAAATTTCGGGGGGGGGGGCAGCCCCCCCCCTTATATATGCCACTGGTTGGGGTTTTATTGATATGCAATTGGACTTTGTTACGAGTTTTACACCAAATCCCTATCTTTAAAATATACAGGCTAGTATCAGGTCATGAGACTTTACAAAAAAAGTTTTAAGAGTAAAAGTATGCATTGCATGGAAGGCTTTTTAATAAGGATTCTGCAAACTGGGAAAAGCCAGTAAAAAGGTAAAGAATTGTAGGATCACTAAAAATTCTAGTTATTTACTAATTTACTTACAAAATACTTGAAGAAAATCTCTAAAAATCTACATCAGAACTAAAAAGACACTTCAATACCTGTAGAATTTATTTAGCTAACTAAATCACTAGTTTTGGACAAAACATTTTGCAATATGAGCCAGAAAAATATTTATAGTGTATTTTTATTTAATTAACTAAGAGTTATTTATAAAAGTAAGCCAAGGGATTTTAGAAAAAACTTCTCCCATGGTTACTTAACTTTCAGTTAGAAGACTTAGAAACAGTGCTGTAATTGGATTTTTCTTTGGGGGATGGGGGGGGATTTACTTTCATTTTGTCACGTTTCCCTCATTTTTTCCCCAGAACCAAATACTTTTAGGGATAGCATCCCCCCCTTCTCTTTAGTTTCAGCACTTGGGGCAAATCTAAATTGAATACCTTTCTCAGCATCTTATATATTTCATGGATAAATTGACTCTGACCACAAAGTTGAGTTTAAATGATACAAACCACAAATAATGTATTTCCAGATCTTTAAATAAAATCCTCAAAGACAGGATATCTATAATGCAAATGATTTTCTACAGACAAAAGAGCATACAGTATTTCAGATAGAATACAAAGTAGAGTTCAAGATACATGCAACATTGTGTATAATGAAAGAACAATAGAACCAGTGCAACTGGGACAGAAAAGTACTGGGCCAATTCAAGGAATCTAGGTTCAACACTGAACTATTTCTTACAACTACTGAGCTGGCCTAGGCTGAACTGTCCTAGTCACCCAGTGCTCCTTACATCCCTCTTGCAGTTTCAAAATATCAACCTTTCACACTTTCTTTGATGAATAAATATAATTTTTACACCTATATTTACCAGTCCACTTAAGTATGATGCTCGATGTTCCATTCGCAAAAACTTGAGTTACAATTTGTGGTTTATGTACAGCACACACACGCTTGGTTGTATTATATGATCACATGATATCACTTGCTTCCATTCCTTTAGCTTTCGGGAGAATACAATACAGCTCATATACTTCCTTCCTTTCTCATATAATTTCAGCATAGAAATACAAGGGTAAGTGAGAGAGAATGGTTCAGAAAAAAAAATTTAGACTCAAATACTAGTTGAGTAAAGATCTATTTGGAAGATAAATATTGAAATATTCTGTCTGAAGGATTTTTAGCTTTCCTATTTTCTTAAGAAATATTTAACTGAATAAACTTATCACCAACTGAAAGAAATGAACTTGCTTTGCCTGAAGCTAAAATAATCATTCAGACTGACCAGCACAATTTTTTCCTAGCTACAGAAGACTAGTTTACACTAAATTCAGTAGTGATTTAGATAAAACTAATAAATAAGATGAACTCATTATGGTAAGCTAGGTACACATGTTTTCAGGGAAATACAAGAAAAAAGAAGCCTAAATAAATGTAAATCACTAAGATCTACAAAAAACTATTCCTATGTAACTTTCTAAAACTGAAACATAAAAAAATAAATTGATAATATCTAAAAAAATCTCTCATAAAACTTAGCTTGTAAGCATTTTGTGAAATGCTTTGAAGCATCATTATATACAGAATTATAACTCACCATACTAATTTCTAAGAACAAAATCATATTTCTACTTCAACTCTAATTAAAACCAATTATCTTCTACACATCCAATCCTAATTCAAACCATATCATTCTCACTTGCCAACATTACCTCAACAAGATGGAGGAGTGCAAAAATAGGACTTTATGGGTGGGTTGATACAAGCCAATAACACGCCTTTGATACAATTGCTCAAAGGGCAACATCATCTGAGATCACCAACGTACAATAAGCATGCGTCAAGCCTAATATAGGCAAGACATATACACAATATTCTCTTGCCAAGCCATTACATAATACTTCATGTCATATTTACAAGATGTATGATAAAGCAGCACTTGAAAGGGGTTGTCCATTAATTATGGCAAACGGAAAGAAAATATGCAAAAATCAGACAGTATCGACATAAAAGATAAAGAATTACTTTGTGCAAGCTGAATAATGTACAGACAACATATAAAATGCACAAATAAAGGTAAAATTAAAGCAGGCATAACGTTTCCATGAACCATAAGTGATTTAAGTGTTTCTGACATATAAGACGTAGATTGCAAAATCTATAAAGGTAAGACATTAAAAAGTGGATTAAAGGCCCGTAGAAGCCTCAGATAAAAATAAAGAACTCGTGTAAATGTCATGCCTTCTTTATTTTTACCTATATTTGCGCATTTTATACGTAGTATCAATATTATTTTTTGTAAAAAAATCTCTATGTTTTTGTGGATAGCTCATGTTTTATCATACAGATCAAGATGTTTCATAAATGCCCATTAAAATAATTATTAATTAAATTTTCCAGCAAGGATTGTATAATTTAGTAATACAGCGCAACAACTTGAAAATTAGCAATGAGCTTTGGTGAGATGTGAGTTGGAAACATGGGGAAGCCCACTAAAAACTATTCTCTCAATAATTTAAGTGTTCTGGCAACTTTCAAGGGAACGAATGACCAGATTGAGGTAATATAAAAGTAAATATAATTAATGGACAATCCCTAAGCAGGATTAGAGCTATTACAAATGATTCTACAGAGATGCGCTTCAAATACAAGCAAAGGCGAGTTCATGAATGAGATGCACAGTAAGAAAATGAAAACTCTGTATCTATGTTTAGTGAGTTCTCTATGAAACTATCGGTACAATCGATTTTGCTTATGGATAGCAAAACTGAAACTGTTCAAACCTGTAATAAAATGAACTTCACCTTCCACATCAAAACTTGTGATTATTTCACAGAATTTCTCTAATGTCATGGAAAAAACATTGTAAAACCACTAATGGATGTTAAAACTATTAATACTACAGTTTTAAACAGTAACACTATGATTAAAATTGTAAACAGACATAAAAATTTGAAAATAAAATATTTTAAGCCTTTTCATTATATTTCACCTTAATGTTCCTCAGACACCTAAAGACAAATAATTCTATGATTTGTAAATTTGGCATTATGATCTCATACATTTTTTAAAGATATTATTAAAAATCAATCTTCAAAAATTAACAAAAGAGTTTATTGTTTAAATTTAATCATAGTAAGTTTGAGAAAACAAAACTATTGTAAGTTATTACCAAATAAAAGTTTCATTTGAAAGTGTAACCTTGATAAAAGAATTCTATAAAAACTAGTGTAATGCATTAATTCAATTTGAATTTTAAGCCATAGCACCACAATTAAACATAAAACTAGGACACATTTCATCATAAAAGATAATTACTATAATAACATGAGAAAAATAACAATGAATATATTACACAAACTGTATAAACATCTTGACTTTCACTCTGCTATATGTGTATAAGAAAAATTCTACATAAAATAAAATATCACAATGTAAAACAAGGGGATTGATAATACACATTGAATTAAGCATAATTACAATTTTCTTTAAACTGAGGGATACTTTAAAAAATTCAAGACTAAATATAATTGAACTATGGAATAAATTTAAACCCATTATTTCATGGCAAAATGAGCAGTTATGTTGTATTCCAATAAAGAAGTACAAACTTTAAATTTGAAGTGCAAAATTATTTTAATACAATATCACGATTGTTGAACAAAAAGGTTCTAGGAGAAAAATGGTAAGGAATGACAACACTAAGAAAAACACATTTCAATAGGAACACAAGTGATATGTTAGTTTTAGAGGAATTACCTTGGAAATAAAAAGTTTTTTTACAAATTGAAATATGTTTTAAACTTTACAAATATAATAAAATTAAAGAAATAATTTTCAATACAGTAAGGGCAAATTGCAAACAGTAAGTAAGGTTGTGTAAAAGAAATGTAAATGTTTTTAATGTTTGATGTGCTTTTCTATTATCAACCATATTTTTTTTTTTTTTTTTTAAATATGGCTTTATTGGAATTAATATTAATCCATTGAAAATGGCAAATACATACAGAAAAAGAGTCTGGGTTAACACATAAAGGAATACAAGAGAAAACATGAACAAAGTCTCAAGCAGGAACATTATGCTGGAGTTCAAAGAGATGAGTCCTGGCTTCCCAGTACAGTTGACACTGGTCGCCCCTCAGTTGGGCATCTTTGTTTAGTCCTTTACATGAAATAAGATGGGCTGCATTCAGAGTTCCCTCTCCACAGATATTTTTTTTCTCCACAGATATTTTTATCAACCATATAAATTACATGATTCCTGTGAATAATATTATATGGTTTATACTAACATACAAATTTGAGTTTTAGGCATAAGGTAAAAATATATGGGTATTTTATAAGGATCTTAATAATTATACAGCCTAACAGAAACCCCCAAAATATAAACACATGACTTTTTTTCTTCAAAGAAATTTAACTAATTTATAGGGTTGAGGTACATTGATAAATTTTTAAAAATTAGAAACCAAATGTTTACTTGTGATTTTAAAAATAAGAGGAAAATGAGTCTTCAAACTCATTGGTGACATTACAATTTAGAAAGGGAAAGAAGGAAAAATAAAAGTTACAAGAATATTTCTAAAGTTTGGTTTAGGCATTTTTAAATATTATATTAATGACACAGAATAAATGGGAAGAATGACACAAAATAAATGGATTATGTAATGTCTTTATTAAAAATAACTTGATAGATTTCTAAGAAACATTTGAAAAACCCAATTGTTTGGAAATGCTTTTTCAGATAAGAAAATTTTAAAAGATTTTCATAACCTATGTCTAAGTTTAATTTTTGTATTCGGATATAAATGTGTAAGATTTTGAGTCTATTAATTCTCATGAAACTTTACATATAATTTGTGTTAAAAAATATCAAATATTTTAAGTAAAAGAGGTAACACAAATTTCTTTCACAAATTTTTAGGGCAGATGTGAACCACTTGATTAGATATTCAAACAAGATGAAAAATGATATTTTTAATTTAATTTTTATAACACAGTCACCGTTATCAGACTCCTTTTGAAAACTAAGTTCATAAACATTGCACAAATTTCAATACAAAAACAGACTAGAAGTTTTATTATTAAATTTTGAAAAACTAAAACAAAAGAAAAATATCAGATCCTTTTCACAAGATTTACACACAAAAGAGTTGTCTAAAACAGAAAAACTTGAATACAAGAAATAAAAAGTTATAGGACATAACCATTACAGTGAACAAGAACTTAACTAGAAACAACATAAACAGAGACAAATTAACTCCGTACTAAAATTCAGTCAGAACTAAAAAAAAAAATGCAATACTGCCATAAGTCTGTTTTCTCACTGGGACAAATATAACCAGATTAAATGCTTTCATCTAGACATTAAATCTAAAATATTCACCAACACTTAAATACTGCATAAAAATACTTCAAACAAGAGACATAGGGTTTTCATACACAGATGTCGGAGAGGTCTTTTCTAAATTATCACTAGAAAAAATCTTTTCCTCGTCAGGTAACAGGGGTATGCAGTTTTCTGCTTTCTCATTTTGAGTGTAGACCATGTCGGCATTCATCTCTCGCTTTGCTTCCAGGAATCTGACTGAATCTGGATGAATGGATTCAGGAAACGTGATTTTGTCAGGCTCAGATGGAACTGAATCAGATGTTTTAGAAGTGGAACTCTTGCCACACAGAAGACTTTTTGCTACAGGTATTACCAGAATTCCGGATATAATGATTACTATGCCTGTACAGTAAAACGTGATGTCGTAGTTTCCAGTAAGATCAAATAATGCCCCTGAAAATAAAAATTCCAGGTTAATAATTTAACTTTAAGTTAAAATTTAACCATTTTGAAAAAAAAATCCGCTTTTCTCTATACTATTTTGTATCAGAGAAATTTGGAAAAATACTTTAATCAAGAAATAAAGCACTGAATTTTATAAAGATGCAAATATAAGTGGATTTTTTTCAATTAGTTTGGAAAAAATTAATGAAAAATGCTTGTAAAAACATATTAATTAATGGATTAGATAAATTAACAACTTTAGGGGCAATTCATTGCTTTTAGTGATACGTTTTAAAAACATAGAAGTTTAAGTTTAGAAATTAAAAATTAAAAGTCATTAAAGTAAGAATTTAAAATTTGTTGAATACAATACATATCAAAAGTATACAGCATTTAAGAAAACTTGTTTCTATATAGTAATGAAATGTCTGAAAACATTTTGAGTTTGTATACCAATTAGATTCAATCTAGAAAAGGTGAAAACAATAACTAATAATATAGGGAATAATGTAATAGTAACAAAATGTCAATAGATTAACAGAGTTATATGTATTAGTACTAAGAACTTTTATAGAAGTTTCTTTTTGTTACTCTACAATGTAATTAACATGCATTATCTTGCATTACATATTATTTACTATACAGTATTTCACAATTTGATGGTACATCTTTCATTAAAATTTAGGGCTTAGAAATAACATGTTTTACCTTAAAAGGGGAAATACTTTTTAAGGGTTTAAACTGGGATAGGTTCCAACTTTAAAAATTTGGAAATAACAAAGCTTTTAATTTTTAGAGTTTTAACAAAGGTTAAACCTAATTTTTTAATGTAAAATGATTTCTAGACAGTAAGATTGGATTTTTCAGGACAACATGTTTTAGAATAAAATAAAGCTTTGGATACAGATTTATATCTCATGGTTGACTTGTTGTTATGAATTAGGCACAGGAAGTATTTGGTACTAAACACCAAGACAGCAAGTTCAGGACAATATCCAAGGAGAAGATAAGAAGTTCAAACTGCCCCCCAAAATTCTGACATCAATTCTTATACTGTTATTTCCCTTGAAAATTCTGCTACAATGCAGGTATCGATCTACACTACTTTTAATGGCTAAATTTCAAAAAATTTAAATTTTTTTGCGGGTGGTCCCCCAAACCCACTCCCAAGTTTGACATCTGTTATACAAAGTTTCCCCTTGAAAATTCTTCCGCTTACAAGAAGTGTTCCTCTTTGGGTGTTCATAAAGAGTTTTAAAATTAGATAAAACACTACTTTTGAAGGTTAAATTTCAAAAAAATTTCCCTACCAATGAGTTGGCAAAATTTTAAATATTCAATGAAAATGGTTAACTGTAACAAACAACATTGATTCCAGATTCAAAAGGCAGTGCAACCAAGCAAAATAACCCCTCACCTGCCGCAGGTGGTCCAACCAAGCTCGCAATTCCTTGCACGAGCAACAGAAGGCCATAGGCGCCCGTGAAGTCATCAAGCGAAATCAGCTGGACGATGATTATGGGGACGAGGGTGTAGTTCGCACTGATCATAAAGCCGTAGATTCCCACCAGAGTGGCCGTCATGTAGTAGTTGGTCAGCACTGGGAGCAGAACGAGTGAAACACCACTCACCAGAATGAAGCCGCTGTACAGGAGAGAGGAGTCAATCCAGGGTTTGTCTCCTATGTAGCCAACAACAACCTGGAAGGGAGTTATGAACGGGTTTACATTTTGGGGTGTTAAAAACAACATTGAAATGCTAATAAAATAACAATAACTGTCATATTCGTTATGATTTTAAATAAATTAATAATTTTACACGATTTTAATTAAATTGGAACATTAATAACAATATTACACTTAGAGGTAGGAAAGTTAGCATTCCATGATTTTTTATGCTTAAGTTTTTTAAAAAAAATAATGCATGTATTTTTAGGTAATTATGGCAATAACTGTTACATTAGAGTACTGAGAATATTGGAATATTTACAATAATTGTCCTTAAATGTAGAAAAATAATTAGATTTCCATCAGTTCAAAAAGGAGAGTTCTTGAAAAAATAATAAAGTTATTAAAAGACTATGCCATGAATGGCATAGTATTTTAAAGTTACAAGTTACGGCACACAAATAGTTTTATAATTTGTGTCTTATGTAAAAAACATTTAACCCTCAGATTTTATTTAAAATTGAAGTAAATTAAACTAAAGTCTAGTTCTAAAAAAAAAATTGATTTTTTAACCTAAATTTTACTGAGTAGATTTACACATGAAGATAAAAATTATGAACTAAATTGCATGGTGTGATATACAAAGAAAATATTGTGTACTTTAAATTGTTCAACTTACCACACCCAAACAATTAAAAACTCCTAGAACAGAGATCAAGACAGAAGCACTTTGCATGTCTGTTCCTGTGGTAGTCACATGATCTGGTATGTAGACATACGGTACATCTAAGCAGATGTACAGCAAGAAGTTTGAAAGGCAGAACAAAGTGTACCCCACGTTTTTGAAATTCCCAAAATCAAACATCTCAAGAATCATTACCTTAAGATCATGGAGAAACAGGCAAGGCTGAAACAGAAAAGTTGCTTTAAAATTCAAGTATTAGCAAAATACCCACTAATGGTACCTAATAATAAAACAAACATTTATAACAAGGTCAAATATGTTATAACTGCTATATTCTAAAATCTAAATGATGATTTAACTTTTACAAAACCTCTTAACACACAAAATTGTTTTTTAATTTTGAAGTAATTTTCTTTGTAACACCTTTTTCAATCTAAATTTTAGTTCCACATAAACTATGGAAAAATTTAAGAAATATAGAAATATTTAATTAGACCAGAGAGAATATTGGGACAACACTAATTTAGAAATTTTTACACTAAAAAGAATTTCAGGAAAAATCTGTTAAGAGTTTCAAAAAAGACCAAACTAAATAGCTAAATAGTAATTCAAACATTCATAATTTCTTATTTAAATGTTTACTTTTGGTTAATTAGCATTGATATCCAGAAGAAACACTAAATAAATTTAAGAGAAGAAATGGTTAAGCATTATATTTAGTAGGTTGGTTTGTTTTGCTATTGCAACTGTTTTAGCTTTTTTTTTTTAAAAAAACTGAATTTAGAAAAAGATTAAATTTGTGTAAAACTTTTGCATCAGATACACTTTACGAGAGATAGCCCTTGAATATGAAAAAAATTTAAGCTTTGTAATGAAAGGTTTAAATTTGGTTATTGAAGAAAATCCACATCCCCTCCATAGGCAATCACCAGCAGATAAAATATTTGCAATTTGGAAATTCCGAATTTAACTCGAAACCATCAGGGCCGTATCCAAGAGGGGGTTAGAGGTTCAACCAGTGGCGTAGCCAGAAATTATTTTTGGGGGGTGCACGATGATATCGAAAGAAAGAAGAAAAATTTAGGTTTTATATTACCATTAGGAAAAAACTAGCCATGTACTAATATCAATCTTTCTTGATCGTAGTAAAAAAATCAAGAGATTTATAATTATACCAAAAAAATACAACAACAATAAATAAATTATTAAATTAATCTTAGAAAAATATCAGTTATAAAATAAATTTTATAACTCTTTGTAAAACGAAAAATGAGGGGCTCATGCATTAACGTATTCTCTCTCTCTCTCCACAGCTCTACAGCCCCTGGTGGGCCTTGGCTTTCATGCATTAACGTATTACGTATTTAATTCACCGGCTTCTCTTAGTATTCATTCTTTATCCCTTTCACTAGCGCTTTCAGCGCTAGACCCGGCGTTGCCCGGGCGCAGTAAAACTTTATATAAATACCTATAGCGTTGCTCAGACATTATTGACGGGCTGCGCCCGTTCTAAGTTCCTTGGACAGAATCTCATACACTTTGAAATAGTTGGGAAGTCATATTTGTTAAAAAAATATTTAAACTTAAGGTGCAACAGATTTAGTAGAGTACCCAGACTGCAACACAAAGAGGCCCGCTGCATTAGCGTCCATAAAAATGGATTCAAACAGTTAAATGAATATAATCGAAGAATTAAACAAAAGTCAGTAAATGTATAAAAAGCCAGAGTGATTTAAAGGCACAGCTCAGTGCCTGCTCTTAGCTCATTAATTCAAAGATTGACATTTGTATGTTTTTTTTTATTCTGAAGAGCGTTATCAAGAATGTGTTTCAAAATGAATCACTCCTTCTCTCAATAATATATCAGCTTGTTTCTTTTTTTTATTTTATCCTTATATTCAGTCGCTTCCGCAAGGTTTCTTTTTTTTATTGAACAACGGATTTTTCGGCCAATCAGATGCTTTAACAAAACAGCAGACGGATTCTTCATTTTATATATTAAGATTATGGACAGTTTCAGTAGCTGAGGAATTATCTAATGAATATTAAGCCCAATCTTTTTCGTTTTACCAGGAGTTACAAATATTTTCTTTAAAATTACTTATGCAGATTTTACCTCTCCCGTTAATTCAGATAAGTACAGGTACAGGAAATTTTTTTAAACACTAGCAAAATTAATGTTGAGGTAAAATTATGTTGTGGAACAAAAAGAATATTATATAGTTTAACAGTGTGTAAATTCTTTTCAAATTATGTAAAATCAAATTTTGACAATTTATATTGTAGATTCTTGAACTCATCCTGAATTTGATGAGTAAATTTGTTAATCCCGAAAGTTTATGTCTAACGAAATTTGCATGAAATATTTACACATTCCATCCAGGAGATATAGCCATTTATTCTTATTCTTGTACCTAATACTCTCATACATTTAAAAATCAATTGCAATTAAACTACAAATAAGTGTTTCCGAATTGAATTAAGTATTACTTATATATTGGACATGATACTACTTATTAATACTGGTAGCTCTAAAAAAGTGTTATTCCATTTCTAAAATTATCAAAAAAAAATTATCTTTTAAATAGAAGTAAATATTCATATTCAAACACACTCCAACAAAAACTGAATGTTTAAAGTGATTAAAGTTTGAATTCTTTCACAGGTGTTGGATTAACATACTATACCTATAATTATAACTCGTAAAAGTTGTACAGATTTACATATTCGTGCCTTAATAGACAAATAAAAAATTCTATTTCAGAAGTTAATATTTCTTTTAAAAACGAAAAATGGAGAGGGAATAATGAGAAAATAATAAACTGTAAAAGCAGAAGGATGAAGCATAGGCCCGGCACAAACACTACATAGCTATACCTTCAAAGGTATAAAAAAAACCCTTTTTCATGTATAAAAATAATGGTCCTATATACAGCTAAAAATTCAATAATTTTTTGATTTTTAAATCAAATTGCGTCTTTTCTTTGAATAGAAATCACCATTAATTTAAACATAATCAGAATTGTATAAGTCATTAATTAAAGTTATTGGTAACTAAAATACTCTTACCATCTCTGTAGAAGAATAAATAACGCATCCGTGACGTCTTTTTAGATCAGGTGGTCTTTCACTTAAGCTGTTGTCACTCACAGATGTATTTTTTTAAAAAAAATCATTAATTGTTCATGTGCGATTCATTTTAATAAGAGGGAAATTTTATCTCAAGTCTATCGGATACAGAGAAGACGTATACAAAATGCGACTACTAAGTTTAAATTGATACCTTCCAGAATTTAAGAACTAGATCTATTATTTACCTACACTTATAAATACATCATCAGCTACTAAAATTTAAAATTATTTTTGATATCTGAGGGAGCAGAGCTCCAAAGTCTGGTGTGGTCGCCTCGATAATCGGTTCTAATTCCATTCTCTTCTCTCCCTCGTCTCGAAGAGCGTTCTTGTTTATATCACTCAAGATACGAGGGGGCAGAAAACACAAAAAGTTCCCGCCATTTGTGAGGGTGGCCCAACGACCGACGAACCCTCAGTTTTTGACAGGTTTAGTAGGGTGTTAATGAAAGTCACGCAGCTGGGAGAGAGTACCTCCGCGCCGGTACAATCCCTTTCTTAGATTTAAAAAATATGTATTACAATTATGTTATAGGGAAATAAAAAAGCTGCTCTAAAATATTTTATTTTATGAAAGAAAAATTTTAGGGGGGGGTGCAAAAGACCCGTTGCACCCCCCCTGTCTACGCCACTGGGTTCAACCCCCCCAAAATTTTGACATAAATTTTTAAATTGTTTTCCCCTTGAAAATTCTGCAACTTACAAGGAGCTGAGCCTCTTTGGGATTGAGAAATCGATCCCAAAAATTTGAGACTCAAAAGGGTCTCAAAATGGACTAAAACACTACTCTAAAGGGTAAAATTTTGAAATATTTTTTTGGGGAAGACCCCCAAACCCCCCTAAAAATTTTCGCGTCTATAAATACTGTTTTTTTTTTACTTGAAAATTCTACCACTATCAAAACGCAGTCCTCTTTGGTGATCGCCCAAAGGGTCTCTAGATAAGATAAAACACTCCTATTAAGGGGCTAATCTAATTTCAAAGTTTTTGTGGAGAGTGCCCCAACCCCGATTGAAATGTTTAAACCTATTCCCAAAGTGTCTCAAAATGAGCTAAAACACTACTTTAAGGAGCAAATTTTCAAAAAATTCCCACTTGGTTACATTTTGGATATTGGTCACATTGGTTGAATTTTGACATTAAGTGCACTAAAGTTCAAATTTGTATCAGTACTCTAAGACTTAACATGTAAAAGTACAACTAAGGGGGGATCTGGGAAATAATAAGTCAAACAAAACCCCCCTGAAACAAAAGTCTGGTCATGGCCCTTCTCGAAACACCTGATAGGCGTAACTACGAATTATTTCAGATTGCTTTTCTATTGTATCAGTGGTCGGTTTAATAAATCAATATTTACTCTGAGTCAAAACAAAACACCTACGCAATGATACGCTTAATATTGACCTTGGAAAAGAGTGAAGCCGAACATGTGGCCCGCTTTACAAAAAGCAGAAAACAGCGCATTGAAATAAAAGGGATTGTTTAAAAATTGAGTTGGAGATGCACCACACGTACACTTTCACTCAAATGAATATAACTTTCATTCTCAACATTGAAATTATTTGAGAATAATGTAAAGTACCTACTTTATACAAAATATTTATGGGACTCACCCAGGGCTCGATTAAGGTAAGTCCGGGCCCAAGGCCCAGGTGCTTTTAGGGGCCCCCTTCACGACAAAAATGTATAAGAAACTGCGTTATTGGGTTACTATTGCTACATATGTACAAATAATACAATGCTAACCTAGAACAAAATTATACACCACCCCCTTTTTTATTTTAATTTTAATACATTTCTAGAAAAATAACTTTAATAATTTTTAGTATAAAATTTTATCACATGAAATTTAATATTTTGTAAGAAAAAAAAGATATTTTTTCAGACCATTTGGGGGCCCCAAAAATTCATAGGCCCAAGGCCCGGGCCTTGCGGGCCAAGGCAATAATCAGGGCCTGGACTCACCTTTCTTCTATCTCTTACCGAAACTCCACGTATTTCGGAGGTACGCCCCAATATTTCGGGGCTTAGATTAATACAAATAGCTGGCTATGAACATAAACGAAACTAAACAATAAAAAGAACTCTGTAAAAGTAAATCGTTCGAAAAGATCATCAGTCCAATAGCATTATTGCATTTGACTTAGATTGAGCTTGAACTGAGTATACACTGAGCTTTTCTGACTGAACACTGGAACTCGGGGAAAAATACACGGCTATCAAATTTCATTAGGCTTTAATGTTGTCCAGTAAAGTCAGCAGAATGTGGCTTTTGGCTTGTTCTCCTGGATCAGGGAATTAATGCTGATTATTATTTGAAACATTTCTTAGAATTAATAAACTTTTCCCTAAGTCCTTTGGGAAAAAGTCCTAGTCCTTGGACTTGATGCCCCAAACCAACTCTGCTCATTTATCAGCCCCAGACTTATGAAGGGCTGGACACACATAGGATCCACAAAAAATCGAACTTAGGTCGGTAGTTCCTCACAATAAAGAAACGCTGCTGAAAACTACACCTCGACCACTCTTTAAAGAAAGGCCAAGGAAAAAATTCCCTGAAAAAGACTCAAGCACACCACAGAACCAAACCATCCGTGAACCCTACCTTTTCTTCTGCAATGGTGACCATGCTGTTCCGGAAAATATCGGGGCAACTGGAGGCCTTGAGGCGATAGCGATGGATGTTGAGCATGGCTCCCCTGTACGTGATACTCCCCCTCTGCACCTTCATGTTCCGCAACTGGGCAGCGTCCAGCCGTCCGGGCAGCGAGGACTTCTGCCCCTCAGATCCGGCCAGTGTCCGGCTGGTGCTCTTGTTCCGCAGCTTTTTCTTGCTGCCTTTCTCTTCCTACAAGAGACAAGGCAGTATAAAGCACGGTTTCCACTTATCTAATCTCTTGCGTTACAAACTGGCCGAATCAGGGCGAGATGGCTAAAACAGATGCCATTTCGTCTCTGGTTCGTCTATTTGTTCTCGTTGGATTGTTGTAACGCAACAGATAGAATAAATGGGAAAAAGTGTAGGAAGAAAATTAATACTTTCAAAAGGAGGATACAAGTTTAACTGGCGTTGAAATGCAATGTGCTAATTGGCCACAAAGCCGGTAAGGTGATGTAGTAAGACTATAATGTTATTTTGAATTGATTTTTTCTACTTTTTATACATATTAGACGGCCCTATAAAGACGAGTGTTTTACTTTTCTTAATTGCCATCTTCGCCTTAAGGCCAATGGATTTGGACATGGCACAGTAAACGTGATGCTATTGAATACAGGGCTCACACCCACAAAAATATTTGTATTAATTTCTGTAGCAGATAAAAAGGAATTTTGAAGCACAAAGAATGTCTTTTGTAGCAGGTAATAAAAGGCCTACCTCTTCCTTATTCCCCTCGAAAGGGACGAAAGGAGGGTGGTGTTCCAACAGCGCGTTCACGTAGCCCTCCTTGCACGTGGTCGCCAGGTCGTGGCCGCTGTCGCGCAGATAGGTGGGCAGCTGGACCATGGAGCTGCAGAGGCGGCCCCCTTCGAACGCCCTGCTGGAGGGGGAGGGGCGGCCGGACGACGAGGGCGGGGGCTCCAGGTCCCGCATCAGCGCCCCGAACACCACCATGTTGAGGAAGAAGCCGGCCATCAGGAGCAGCGTGCCCCGCCACGCGTACACCTCCAGCAGGTAGGTGGTGAGCGGAGGGAACACGAAGGTGCCGATGCCGGTGCCGCACGCGGCCAGACCCGTCGCCAGGGACCTACGAGAAAAGGGCACTCGTAATTTAGGGCCCAAACTCAAACACGTTGAAGAAACGAGACGAACACGAGTGAGTTGAGATGGTAGGTCTTCTCCCGTGTGATCATGTTGCACAGCATTACAAATAATTATACATTAATAATACAAAATCCTGAAAACACTAGATGCCCATTATTTTCGTAATATATTAATGTCTGAAGACTTTTTTTGGTAATTAGTAGCTGTTCTAGATTTTGTGGAACTATTTTTACGGTCCACAAAAAGTGCAAAAGCAATCTGCATAGATTTGAATCTCGGAACAATAGGGCGAACGTGGGCTCAGGAGTTACCGTCTCGTCTCAAATTCTCTCGTACGAGAGCTTTTTCACCGTTTCCGTAACGTTCTCGTTTCTTCTACGTGTTTGTCTTTCTCAATACGACCCTTTTAGTCTTAGCTTTTCGTGTTCATAAGCCTTGAAATGTTTGTCAGTGATTAGTCAACCAGCCCTAACAAATTGGCATTAACCTATACATTTATCAACAACGAGCTAACTAATAACAGGGTCGTTGCTGTAGAAATTAGGCGTTATTTGTAAAGCTTGTAAGAACTGGCTAGCAAGTAGCAACTTAAGTAACGGGCTAACACTTACCACAGAAGACTAGTTAGAGAGATAAAATGAGGCATCCGAGTTGGACATTAACAAACGTATTTTCAGCTACCTGACCAGTGGTTAACCAGTAGGAATCGCCGAATCCTGATTGACTGAATCCTTCTTCGACTGCCGGTTAACACTTGGTCAGATAGGAGAGAAAACGTCTGTTAATGTCCAACTCGGATGCCTCATTTGAGTAGTTAAGCTTTTATTTATTGGTTTTAAGCAGGTGACACAGTGCCAAAGAATCTGCTATAATGAAGAAGAAAAAAAAATTAGCATAGCTCACCTCCTCTTCTCGAAATAGTAGGCGACGATGACGATGGAAGTGACGTAACAGAGCGCGAGGCCGAACCCAGCCAGGGAGAAGGTGACGAAGAGCACCTCCAGCGAGTCGGCGAAGATGCTGAGCACGAAGCTGGCGGTGGCCAGCAGCGCCCCCAGAATGCACATGCGACGGCAGCCGTAGCGGTCGATGAGGTAGCTGGCCACGGGGCCCGCCAGCAGGGGCATCCCCAGGAACACCGAGCAGGCCCACGACGTCTTCGCCTTGCTGGCACCGAAGAAGTGCACCAGCTCCATGAAGAGGAACCCGAACGAGAAGGACACCCCGTCGGCGATCAGGTTGACCATGAAGGCGGCCACCACCACCACCCATCCCCAGCCGCCGTCCGGGGGCGTGGCCAAGCCCCCGCCCCCGGAGGAGGAGGAGGACGAGCCGCTTACTGACGCTGCTTCTTCAGCTTGACGTGGAAGGCCTGTAGAAGCCGAGTCATCAGAGTCCACATCTTCTCGGCCTTGATTAATAGCTGGAGCCATATCTGAGGGGTCTCGTCGGAGATGGTGGCGTTGAGGAGCATCCAATCGTGCGGAGGGGGTAATGGTGGTGTTGCTGTTGCCATCGGCCGCTGGGAGGAGGGAGCCGGTTTCGGGATGAAGCACTGCACCATCAAGACCTCGTGTCCATGGGATGGAGGCAGGAGAAAAGGACCGCTGCAAAAAGAGGGGTCAGTAAGAGCACATAACGTCACCTTAATATCACAATCTCCTTTCGCAAATAAACTTCGTTCCCTAAAACCATAGATTAGATTTTCTTTTGAAGCATAAAAAACCCACCCTCATATCCACATGAATAAGAAATTAATTTGTCATTTTCTGATCTAGCCAAAAATGACTAAAATGTAGCACTAGTGTTTTTAAACGCTACGATTGTAAATGAATAAATAACAAATGGTTACACAAGGGTAGTAACTAGTAACAATGGCAGTAATAAATACCATATAGCAATGGACTCAACCCGTCTGACGTCACACGGAACCAACACGTGACCTACTGAGCTTGCAATTGGTTACCACAGATACTTCACTAGTAGAGTTTGTAGTGAGATACGGTGGTAGTGAGATATGATTTGATAATGAGTGTTTGTTTACCACCGTCACCTGACTTTTATAGTCTCGAACCAGATAACCCAGATAGCACGTATGCTTGCTTCAAGTTTGAGATTTCCTGTAAATATGGTTGAAATTTCAAACTTGTAGAAACAAACTTACTTCAATCAATTTTTAAGCTGGGTGTTTCAAGATTGGAGTTTATCAAACTTAGTTCAATCATTTTTCAAGCAAGGGATTTCTTGCTTGGGTAATAAAATATTTTTCAATCATTAAAATTGGTTGAAACTCCAAGCGAATCACAAGCTTGAGTTTATCAAATTTAGTTCAATCATTTTTCCTGCAAGGAATTTCTTGCTTGGGAAATAAAATATTTTTCAATCATTAAAATAGATTGAAAATCCAAGCGAATCACAATCTTGAGTTTATCAAATTTGGTTCAATCATTTTTCCTGCAAGGAATTTCTTGCTTGGGTAATAAAATATTTTTCAATCATTAAAATAGGTTGAAAATCCAAGCGAATCACAATCTTGAGTTTATCAAATTTGGTTCAATCATTTTTCCTGCAAGGAATTTCTTGCTTGGGAAATAAAATATTTTTCAATCATTAAAATAGATTGAAAATCCAAGCGAATCACAATCTTGAGTTTATCAAATTTAGTTCAATCATTTTTCCTGCAAGGAATTTCTTGCTTGGGTAATAAAATATTTTTCAATCATTAAAATTGGTTGAAAATCCAAGCGAATCACAATCTTGAGTTTATCAATTTTAGTTCAATCATTTTTCCTGCAAGGAATTTCTTGCTTGGGTAATAAAATATTTTTCAATCATTAAAATAGGTTGAAAATCCAAGCGAATCACAATCTTGAGTTTATCAAATTTAGTTCAATCATTTTTCCTGCAAGGAATTTCTTGTTTGGGTAATAAAATCTTTTTCAATCATTAAAATTGGTTTTAATTCAAGCGAATCACAATCTTGTGTTTATCAAATTTAGTTCAATCATTTGTCCAGCAAGGAATTTTTCTCTTGGGTAATAAAATATTTTCCAAAGCGAAACACAACCTTGATGAAAAATGGGGCCTGATTTTTTAAAGTAGCAAATAAAAATTTTGATCCGATTTTGAGTTTTTTCTCCGTTTCCATAATTATCAATTTTAAACCCTAGTTGAAAAACTATTTCTCTTGAGGTATTTTTAAAGTTTTTTCTTATCTTTTAATACTTTAGAGAAAGAATTTAGAAACATAATTTTTACTAGCTTTGGATAATTTATTTGTAATCAGCATTGAAAAATAATCTAACCTGACGGGCTTTCAATAGCGCTGTGACGTATTCAATAAAATATCGCCAGTAGCATGGCCTAAGACGTGTATTAGAATAGAATAAAATTTTTTTATTACAAAAACACAACAAATAAATGAAACAAATTACAAGAGATAAATCAGACAAAAAAGCAGAAAAACGAACACACACTTACATGGAAAAAAAATAAGTTTTGAGCACCAAAAGAGCACAGAGCTCGTCCTCGGTACCCAGTACCAGTTTCTTTGTTACGGTAACGAAGCATCGCTGACTAATTAACTTAAACAATGTTTCTATTTCATTGTGTCCTGCTATACAATTATATACTCCAGATTTAAATTCAGTTTTACTATTAGTAGTTTTAAGGGCTTAATTTATTTTATTAAACAGGTAGGGACCCAGAAACACGCGAGATTTATAAAAGATTTTTATTAGACTTTGGTATTAAATAATTTCCTTGCGAATTTCTAAGTGAAAAGTTACTAGTTTTGAATTGATAGAAAAACTTATTGAAAATGAACACAGAAGTAAACGAAAAATATACATAATTCTCTTACAGTCAAAATGGGCTTTAATAAATAATTATTTTTTGTGTGAGATAAGATTTTATTCTGCAAGTGATTAACCCTATGTAGATGGTTCGGCCATTTTACGGCCAAAACACCAACAGCGGGAAAAAATCCTGTTTGCCTTCCCCCCGCGCTCCCAGAGAATGTCGTTTCGTTATCGGCAGTGGGGATCCGTTGCGGAAGTGTTGACTGATTACGGGTGTCTCCGAAAATTTGTTTTCTCACAGCTCTTTCAAGGGAATCTTCCCGATGAAGAAATAAGATTATTAACAAAATTAATCATACAATGGACATCATGGTATTTTGGGATACTTAATAAAATATGTTTTGTGTTTTTTAAATTACCAAGATTGTTTTTTGTATCTCAATAACTCAATATAAATATTTGTTTTGATCAGAATTTATTTCCAAAATATGACCTCCTGGAACTAAAATGTCATTGTGCTTCAGGGACATAAAGATTTAAAATTGTCAAATATTATGAATGATTCAGGATATTTTTGGCTTTTCTTTATTTCTAGCGTTTTAGTGTAGTATAGATCTCTTATACATCTTTCAATGCAGAAAATCCATACTCACAGAACTATTAAGATAAACAAAAGGCAAGAGAAATAGCTTTCATACAGATTTTCGGACGGTTTATATTTTTTTTATGACAAAGGGAAAACACTTCTAAAGCGTTTTTGTAAAGAATAAACGTTAAAATTTATCTTATATCAAATCAAAGAACTGATCTGTTATCTAATTCGGGGTATTTTGAAAACTAAAAATGAACAGACTTGCAATCGTCTCTATTCAATAATTATGAACAGATTCGTATTCGTACATGTGCATCGAATGCATTAATTTTTGAAAGAGAATTTTGTCCATAGGTATGCACCAATCTTGTCTAATAGGACGATATTCTCAGATGCAGTGTTATTCCTAGGATTTTTTGGAGGAGTAAAAATACTCCTTAGCTTCTTTAGGAGTGAAATTGAATTATAAGGAGTGAAATACAGAAATAGCATGAACATTGTACAGAGACACAAAAACCTCCCTTAGCATCAGAACAATAAATGACATAAAATTACTATGGCTGTATGAAAACACAATTAAATAGTATAAATAGGGTGCCGTGGCTTTTGGCAGTTGGCTTTTTCTAGAAGTAGGGCGAAAATGTCTTCGCTGAGATCAGTTGGTGTTTTGAGTAGAAAAATATTTGTTGATTTCGGTGGGGCCCGCGGTGCATTTTTTAAGCTAAACCTTTGTGAAAAATTCAAAGAGTGAAAATACTCCTTTCTAGTTTTTTTTAAAGAGTATTTCCGATTTTCAAGGAGTGAAATACTCTCTCAGAGGAGTTAAAAATATCTCTGCTCAGATGAGTGTAGAAAACCTAAATTCAAAGATTTCAATACTTCAATTAAGTCCGTAAGAAGAAGAATTGATAGGATTTAATTAATCCAATATCTCAATTGAATATTATTCTAATAGAAAAGTAAACTGTTGAAAGCACAATGAGAAAATGCGTTTATTAGGAGAATTTTATGGTGTAAGAGCCAGTCTAAGAGACTAAACTACAAAATTCTACAGTCAGGGCATACCAATTAATAATTCATAGGATTTAATTAATCCAGCATCTCAATCGAATATTATGCTGATAAAAAAGTAAACTGTTGAAAGCACAATGAGAGAAGATGCTTTGATTGGGGGATTTGTATGGTGTAAGAGCCTGTCTAGAGGCCATACTACACAATTTTTTATATTACCAAACCCATACATTTTGAGTAAATTAAATAACATCCATTTATTCGTCAAAGCAAGTTGTTTGGGGGATTTTTCCTATAGTCTATACCTATATCCCTTTGTGTGGATTGCACTCAAAGAGCATAATGTTAAGAATGTTAAAATAAAACAGTATAGTGGTGGTCCAGAAAAATTTTGGAAATTTACCCCTAAAAATAGTGTTTTGAACTCATTTTGTGACCCTTTAGGTAACACCAATGTGGAATACTCCTTGTAAGTCACAAAATTTTCACGAAAAAATACAGTACAGTAGATTTCGAGAACTAATTTTTAGACCCTTTGGGTTGTTTGTAAAGACACAATTTTCAAGGAAACAAACACTATAAAAATTTATGTCAAAATTTCGGGAGGGGTTTGGACCCCTAACCCCCCCTCCTTGGATACGGCCCTGCAGGGTGTCAGTTACTGGAAAAATATTAGATTTTAAAAATTAAGTTGCACAGCAACATTCTACAAATAGCTCTTACCATATTTCCTAGAATTTTCATACAATTACCTTGAATTTCACAAAAACAGCAGTAACTGACACTCGTGTCAGTTGTTTGGATCCAGTAACTGATTGAAATTGATTGTTTGGAATTGTGAAATTGATTGTTTTGATCCAGTAACTGACACCCCATTTTAAATAAATAAATTAGTACTTTTTTCAAAAATAACTACCCATTTAGCATGATTTATGTTGTACAATTATCAATTGCATGTTAGTTAATGCATTAAGGTTTCATTAAGGCATGCATTAATGTTTCAAAAGGAAATTTTGCTTAATTTAGACTAAACAAAAATGCATTTCCTTAATTTCAGCTTTTCAGCATTAAGCCAACCTCTTAAAATCGTTTCTTGACACTAAATGGGATTTCTCAATTATTAAAAATTGATGGAAAATAAATATTGCATAAAGTTAAAAATAAATGTAAAAAAAAAATGTAAGAAAGGCCATCATTTCAGTTACTGATGCCACTACCCTATTTCGTTATTTTTGGAAATTTATCAGAACACTTGTCACTTGCGCCCTAATCCTAAAGAACCTATAATTTATTACACACAGTTAAATTTTTGGTAATTTTCTTAATGAAATTATGTTTAACTGCAAATTACCCGCACTTTACAAAAAAAAACCATGTTTTAATATTTTTAAAAGCCCTGTTTTAATTGTCAAATTTTAAAAATTTCCTGATGATAGACCCCAGACCCCTTTCTTGAGTGAGACTCAAAACTCTATACACAATTTAAAACATTAATGCGATGATGTTCTCGTACTACCTCTTAATTTTCTAAAAAAGCTTCATTTAACCTTTGCATGCAATTCATTTTATAAGAAAAAAATACCTTGCTGCAGCCCTGTAAAAAGAAAAGGTGTGGAAAAGATTGAGAAACAGATTTAAATGTTTTTCGCTGGTCAATTTAGTTTCTGAAAAAATTTATGCCTTAACTGAAGATTTTGTAGTCACAATGTTCAAAAGTTTAGGTACCCCTGCAGTATAGGATGTTTATTTATCCGATTCAATGTGGTAATTGTGTAGGTGTTTTTAATGGACTTTTTAGCATTAAAGATACATATTTCTTAAATTAAAAGTTTTCTAAATCAGGGGTTCCCTAACTTTTCCGTGTCACGGGACATTGAAAAAATTGAACTTTCTCACGGCACTTCAAAAATATGATATCAATGTGATTTATTATATATATTTTTATGTACCAGGTGTTTCCCAAACTTTACAACTTATTTTTTTACAGGACCCCAGTTTTATAAAATCTATCGGACGTATTATCTGTAACTATTATAATTTTTTGCTTCCTATAGTAGAAGACGGGAACTTTTCAGACCCACCCCTATACTTTTATGCCCTACTTCTTAACTACTACTAAAATATCCCTAGACAACGAAGTATTTTTAAACAGATAGCCCTTAATTTTAAAATTATTCTAATTTACTGAACAAATTACACGATTTAAAAAAAAATAACTTTTTTCGTTTAGTCAGAGTGCAGTTTAGTTTCTGGCTCGGTATAATAGAAGCAGAACCTCGTAATTCGCGTCAATCGGCTTTACATTTTTTCCTACTCACCCGTCACCCCCCAAAAACAGACAATGAGCATTACCCCACTCTACCGGTGTGTATGCTATCAAGATGTTGGGGCCATCTCTTCCCTCCTGTTTGACCTTTCTCACCCCAGCCCTCCTCGGCGCCCGCCCAGTGTCTGAGTGTCCATTTCTCACGTTCTCTCGCTCGTATGCAGTTGCAGGGGTTGCAGGGCAGGCTTGGAAGGTGGAAGGGTCTCTCTCTGGCCGACGGTGTTGTTCGCGGCTCAGATGCAGACTGCAGATGGATCCTATGGTACTTTTTTTATCCCTGTTTTCTCTTTTCCAGTTGCAACCTAATTAACCTAACAATATATTTTCAGGAGTTAACCAGCCATGTTGTAAATATTTGTAGTGAATATAATTCACATTTTAATTTTCAGATGGAAAATGGGATCCTAGGAATCATATTAACAATTTTTCTGCTTTCAGTAATTTTAGAAACGTGATTTCTTTTAGGTGTCTTTTTAGATTGTACCTGTTGCGATAGGGATACAGCTTAATTAAAGAAAAGTTTCATTCATTTTTTTAATATTTCTTAAATTATATTTTTCCTCTTTCAGTAGTTAACAAGCCCTGTTGTAGTATATTCGTCTTTAACGCAATGCTATTTGTTGGCAGCTTTCAAATTCATCAGTTGTTTTAATTAGTTTTCGGTTATTTTTCAGATTAGAACGGTGAAAAGGAAAGAATATTCAGCCCTTTTTTTTCTTTAATATTTTAAAAGTAAGTTTCTTTCAGCTTCTGCATTTGATAAAAACTATCTTAAGAATTTTTTTTACAGAGAAGTGTATTTGAAAGGCTGTAGAACTGGTAAGGAATCAGCTGGTAGCTTCATACAAGGAAAAACAGTGTTTAAGTACCAATGTTATTGTAATTCTTTCATAATTTATTGATATTTTTTCCACTTAGGTCCGATCGAAAAAAGTAACAAAATTATTATGGTATCATGTATTTTCTTATTTTAAAAGTACTAAAATATTTTGATTTTTTTTATAGAATTTATGAGTTATCTATTTTTTAAAATTATTTTTTATGAGATATCAATGTACTAATTACGTATTACATAAACTGTATTTATTGCTTGTGAAAATGTACTCAATAAAAAATAAAGTTTAAAAAAAAACTGAGTACCACCCGCATTATAACGCGGGAGGGAAAAGTAAAACAAAAAAAAAAAGAAAGAAAACTAAAATTGAATAAGCATTATTCAGGCTTGAACTAAGCAATAACTGAAACAAAATTTTCAAACTTGGAAAATCATTGAAATAATCAGCTAAAAAATGGGTTGAATTTTCAAGCTTAACGGTGACCAGAAATTTCAAATTTGGAAAATCATTGAAACTTCTATCTTGAATACTGCTTACCTTTAAGCATGAAAATTCAATCCTTTTTTAGATAGGATTCAAGTTTGCCGTGTATACTTTAAATACAGCTAAACTACAGCGTTTTTCAAATTTGGAAAATCATTGAAACTTCTATCTTGAAAAATGTTACCTTTAAGCATGAAAATTCAATCCTTATTTAGATATGATTCAAGATCGCCGTGGTACAACTATACACATTAAATACTGCTAAACTACCGTAATTTTCAAGTTTGATTCAGGTTTATCAAGCTTGAGCGCTTAAGTTTGATTCAATCTTTTTTCAATCTTTCTGTGCTATCTGGGAAGCGGTTAGAGTCCATTAGAATTTTTTCACGAGATGACATGCCACCTTTGAAGAGAAAAAACCGATTAGCCTTGAGCATAACAATAGAATGTCTAATTCCTGTGACCAATAAAACTAAAGATACTCACTTTGAAAGGCTAAAAGAATTTTAATGTAGGTAATAAAAAACAACCTAAAAGGATCTGGCGATAACACGATGGTAAAGATTTCTGACAATGAACTTGATGCCCATTGAAAAATTACACCACATTAAAACGCATATTAAACACCCTAGAAATTCAAAAGGAGCAAACTAAAGAAAAATGGAGACACAACAAGAAACATATACAAAATGTAATCTAAAACGAAGTAACGAGATAACAAGAGAAAATTTAATGAGTAATTCTGCTGAAAGGAAATCTTACCCTACTTCAGTTCTATAACCGCTCAACTACCATCACAAAGGGAATAAACTGATAAATTCAAAGGGTCTTCCGAAATTAAAGTTGCTCAAGGTTTCTAAACTCCATCAAGCAAACGCAACTTCGGACAAGCGCACAACGTGCCACACGTTTCGATTCTTCCAGATTACTTAAGCGGAGGGAAAGGAATAATACGAGCAAAACAATCTTGATGGTAGGACGTAAACATACATGGTCAGACGACAAAGAAAAAAAACCAATTATGCCAAAGGAACCATAAAAGCACAGTGCGAAGAATGCAGCCTTGAATGAATGACATGGGATTCGATGTTATTTATTGAGACGGACTGATGAATCCATCGAAAGATGCTCGTGTACGACTCATTCAGGCACACAGTTCCCATCCCATTCAATTTCTAAACACACAAGCTTTTATTTGAGTTCTAGAAGGATTTCTGATGATGACCAGATCGGGTCGTCCTTCGATCACACAGACCAAACATAGAAGGGCGAATCTGGATAATGTGGGACAAGCGGGTTTTATTTAGCTGGAGGAATCCGATCCCATGAAGAGTTATTTTTAAGAGTAAATATAAACAGAGACTTATTGATATAAGTTACAAAGATATAAGAGTTTATTAAAAAAATATGTTATTAAAAAAGAATAGTTCAGCATTCCTAAACAAGAAAGCTTAGTTAAGATTAAAATTATTGAAAGACTTCAAATGCAGGGGGTCAACTGTTCCTTGCCAGCACCTCTCGGGTAAACTAAAGGTTAGTTTATCCTTGGCCAACAGAAAACCCAGGAATCCAATATCCCTTTCAGGGGAAAAACAAATTATAAACCATACGAAAAGATACATGCGGGTTTGGAGTCAAAAATGGCGATGCCATAATATAATCACACTGAACAACCTTGATATTTCAGAAGCGTGAAGAGATAAATTTTCTTGAAGCTTCGTATGTAAAGAAATAGCCAATTTAAATGTAAAAAAAATAGTTAGCCAAGGATAGAGTTTACCTGTACGGAGAAATGAATGGGTCTCATTTAAGAGATGACTTTGTAAAATGTAAAAATAGAAAATTAGAGAACAGGCAAAAATTGCTTTTACCCAATTGAAATTAATTTTCCGCAAGTTACATTTGAGTGATTTTTCTTCTCAAGGTGAGTTCTGAAGTTGCAGTTGAACTCGCTGGAGTATATAATGGGACCATTACTTTTTTTGTTCGACTAAACCGAGCCTTCGTAACGACCGGGCTATGAAATTAAATTCTACTGTTTTTATTACAAGTTTTTAACTTACTGAAGCTACCAACTCGTTTAAAAAGTATATAAAATAAAATTTAGACAGAAGAAAATAGGAGTCCAAAAATAATAGGGTTTTACATTCGTAATAAACTGGTTGACTATACGTTTAACAATGTGTATCTGTTACAATGTATGTGAAACGCCGGCAAACTATAGATTGCCGGCGTTTCATACATTGCTGGTAAAATATCAATCGAATAATTATTCTATGAACCAAATAATTCTTTAATGTACCAATCAAATAATAATCTACTCGCTGAAACAAGACTCGTTACAGGAACGAGTTCAGCCGTATTCAACTCTTCCTACAGACGAATACATTTACTGTGCATTTTCTTCCAATAGAATTCAAAGGAATTCGAAACAATACTCTTCCTCCATCAAAGTTCGCCGCTTCATCAATTAAGACGCAACAATTAGCCCAAATCGATTAGTAGTGCATACTACTATTTCGATCCCACATCGGCGAGGTCTCAAAGGCGTCTCCAGAGAACAGACAAAGTCGAGAGGAAGGTCGACTCGATATCTATTCAAATTGTTGTCATCGTCATCGTACGACGGTTTTCACAAAAGGCACTGAAAAAACAACTGTCTTCCTGCTCTTCTTTAATATATAAGGCATGAGAAGAATGGGAAACGCGGTGAAGGAACAAGGATGGGGAAAAGGCGGAAGAAGCCTTACGAGTGTTGTGAAGTAATCGAAGATGATCGACCCTTGACTTGTATGGTTTGTGGAGAGGTTTTAGGAGGGGGCTCTTTTGTTCGGTAAATCCATAAGGTCAAAGTCATCATAGGATCTTTACCATCGTCTTTGCGTAAAAAAGCATGGATTAAAGAGAAAACTTGACTAAGTAAAAAATAGCGGAATTTCCTATTCAAGTCTGAATATAAATCGACGAAATTTATTTCAATAGTCAGTTAAAATATCATTAATCAATAATTTCTAGTACAAATAAGTATTTTTGTGCACTATTTGAGCTTTGATACAGTTGAATTTCATTAGTGGAATTTGAATCAACTCCCTAACATTAAAATCAGAGTTACTAAACAAAAAAGTGTGATTCTCTAGAAATGTGAAAAATTGCTGGAAAAAATAACGATGATAAATAAATTCTAGAAAAGTTTGATGGCTCGGTTAATACGGAAACTCGGATGATCGTCGCTGGGATATTGGATGCCTTTACAGTACTATTAAATATTCTTTATCACATAATGTTGAAAACAGAATATTAAGAAAAATATTTAACAAAACAAGGGACCAAGCCCTCTAGTAGGTATTGAATTTTTTAGAGGAAATTTAGATGGGTAGTTGGTACTATTTTGGGTTTAAGAAACGGGGAAAAACAAGGAGGAAATGCCCCACACATAAAGGATACTTTAGTACCAACATGAGGAAATTTAGAAACACAAACAGGGTTACAATACGTTGAACTCTGATTTACGAGATTTCAGATACAGGTGAAAAACCGACAAGTTTAAGAGCGTTGAGGTCTGATAAAAGCAGAAAAGAAATTCCATGGTAAGGGGGAATTATTTGGGTCGAGTGGAGCATCCTAATTTAGAACCTCTTATCACAACATTTTAAGATCAACTAATGGTAGCCTCCGTGAATTCACAATGCCCTATTTGAAAACAATGATGGTTTGATTGCTAGAAATACAAATTAAAGTAAACAAAGAGGCCAAGGGCGAATCCAGGGGAAGGGACTGTGGGGTTGTAGCCCCCCCTAGAATTAAAAAATGCCTTCAATTACTATTTTAGTACAAATTCCTTCAATAATTTGAATTTCCCCCACTTTTTCATGAAAACAGGTAGTAGTAGATAATTTAGGATGTTCCCTTAATCCTTTACAAAGAAATCCTTTAAAATTTGAAAAATTAAATCCTTTCAAAACGAGAAAGTCATGGCAATTGACACGTTTTAGGTATACCTCAGCCCCCTAGACAAAAATCGTGGATTCGAAGATTCACATAAACACTTCGTCGTTAGGAAATCTGTTATAGAAACAAATTCCTAAAAACTGAAACATGCTCTAATAATGCTTTTTGATGTGAAGTATAGTGCAAAATAAGCAAAACTTTAGTTATAGCCCTAAATTATCTGCATGCAGAGTTTGGAAACCTAAGGAATATTCTTGCTTCCTAACTTCTTTTAGTTTGATAGAAAATTCGCAGTTTAATGCAGGCTCGCCGTTGAAATGAGTTCGACAAGGGCGGCTGAGCTAGATAATATCCATTATGAAATCAAGACACTTTATTTTTAGAAGGAATAGTATTTTGTTCCAAAAACAGCATAATTGTCACCTTGAGAGTATGACACAGTTAAGACACAATTAACGAGGTCTCCTTACGTAAAACGCGAAAGTAAAGCACGATTCTGAGGAGAAACTACAATTTACGAGGATATTTATAGCGTTATGAAACAGCTACAAATAAATTGAACTGATTGAATTGAACCTGGTTCAAATCATTTTCAAGTGAACCTGAATGCCATCAATCACTCCAACACAGCAACGGAATTCCAGAAACCCCACGGAGAGAATAAAAAAAAAGGCTTTTGATCAAGATCAGAGATGCATATCCATCACAAATGTGCCAAACGATCATCGGTGTAAGTGTCAAGGCTTCCAAGACACTCTGGCCGCGCGCCAATTCCTCTGTCTTTGCGTAAAAGCCGGAGCCCTCTCTCAAGAATGAATGACTTTGGCTTGTAACAGCGACACATCCGAGAACTCTCAACATAAGGAGAGAGCGGAAATCATTATCACACACTGGGGTGATTGGAGAGCAGACGACTAAAGAGGACAGGTTAAAACCCGAAATTGGATGTGAATATCAATTTGAAGGCTCCAAAGGCATAAATGACGGTTAGATCACAGAATGAGAATGATACAAAAAAAAATAGAAGTTTCCAACTGCGGACAAAAAGAGCAATTAAAGTTGTTAGTCTCATTGAGAGCATTTTGTACAACAGAAATGAAGCATATAGACTTTTCCCCCGCCAAAACTAATTTTGATTAGAATAACCACAACTAGTAGTATATGCCTCGACTGCAGCAGTGGCGTAGCAAAAGGTGGGGTAGTCCACCTCAAACTCAATGCATCTTAGACATCCGAAAATGATAAAATAACAAAGAGTAAAATTTCTTGAACTTCTGAGGGGATCTCCAGCTAAACCCCTCTTTTATAACCCTACTAGACCCGGCGTTGCCCGGGCGCAGTAAAACTTTATATAAATACCTATAGCGCACGAGCTATCCCGGCGTTTCTCAGACATTATTGACGGGCTGCGCCCGTACTAAGTTCCTTGGACAGAATCTCATACACTTTGAAATAGTTGGGAAGTCATATTTGTTAAAAAAATATTTAAACTTAAGGTGCAACAGATTTAGTAGAGTACCTAGACTGCAACACAAAGAGGCCCATACCGACATTACCATTACCGGCATTACCGTCCATAAAAATGGATTCAAACAGTTAAATGAATATAATCGAAGAATTAAACAAAAGTCAGTAAATGTAGAAAAAGCAAGAGTGATTTAAAGGCACAGCTCAGTGCCTGCTCTTAGCTCATTAATTCAAAGATTGACATTTTTATGGGGTTTTTTTATTCTGAAGAGCGTTATCAAGAATGTGTTTCAAAATGAATCACTCCTTCTCTCAATAATATCAGCTTGTTTCTTTTTTTATATTATCCTTATATTCAGTCGCTTCCGCAAGGTTTCTTTTTTTTATTGAACAACGGATTTTTCGGCCAATCATATGCTTTATCAAAACAGCAAACGGATTTCTTCATTTTATATATTAAGATACAATCACAAATTACTCACAAAAACTGTGCAGAATGTCCCCAAAAAAATTTAACTAGATCATAATAAAGCCATAAACAAAAATTTCTTTAACAAGAATTAAAACAACTTATTAGAGACTACAATTTTTTTTCTCAAAGAACGCAGTTTTGTTAGTGCATTGCTCAAGCAGGATAAGTCAACTAAAATCTTTGCCTTATTTTTCAGGGCAGGGGGATGAGAAGAACACACAAACGAGAAGGCGAGTGCAGTTCAGTAACTCCGGTTTTGTTAAATCCTTCACATTTTAGGGCCACAAATAACTTTAAACGCAATAGAAAAAGTCGCAATGCTTTTATTTTCGTTTGTATCACCGAACTTGAACTCAACAGGGTTTTAACCTTCAATTGCTCGACGACGCAACACTCCAAATAAAACGTGTCCCCAAACGCCCTCAATTTCCATAAAAGGAGTGCAGGCAAGAGATTGTTCTTAACCGAAAACTATATCAAAGAGGAGTGTTGAAACACGATCAGCTGTTTCCGAGCACCATGAAAATTAAGCATCAATGTCACAACAGTGCACACACGGTCGTTTGTCACGAGATAATGACGAAAGGAGAGAGAGAGGCTAATGATTTAGAAAAGTTCCACAGACCCATTTTCTGAATTGCGTGTCATTTTGGGCATATTCTCTCAGCAATAAATATCACCGTAGAAAACACAAATCACTTTTTGAGTCAAAGATACGTTCATAAGGGACCATTCCACAAATTACGTTACAAATACTCAATTCACTCACAATTATCCAATAATCCCTCAACGTCATACATAAGTAGGCTTACCATATTTTCTTGAGCTCAACCCAGGACACTTTGTCGACCTATCGGTCCATCAAAGATTAAAAACTAAATAAACACCCAAACTAAAAAAACTTAAACATTTAAACTGAAATAACATACTTTATTTAATCATTTGTGCTTTTCACTTGAAATCACTTTTTTCAAAAATTCTTTGTTAGATTTAATTAAATCATAAAATTCACAACAATTAAGTTCAGAGTTAATTTTCACATTTAAAAGGTGTTTGACAGTACAAATAGAGAGTCTGCCCCTTTCAGCAGTCTAAATATGAGTAAAGTGAAGCCGTAGAAGTAGGTAAAAAAACAGTTCGAATATTTTTATCGAAAATTTCACAAAAAATTTTGCCCAGTTTTAAAATTACGTAAACCCAAGACATTTCCCAGGACAGCCTCCGAAACCCAGGACTGTCCTGGGTAAACCAGGACGTATGGTAAGCCTATACATAAGTAGTCTCGGTCCCACTGCCGAAATGAATGTCACTCTTTCAAAACTAAAATTAAAACTAAACTTTACACATTTGCAATTTTTAATATGCCACAAATGTTTGAACTCTCGCTCTCCTTTACGTCACACATACGGGACTCTCTCTCGTCCCCCTAAAAAATGAATGGTCTCTAATCTGTGTGGAGTTCAGCAAGTCTAGCATACTAAGATTGCGTTCATTACTAATGCAATTTTTTTTTTTGCGCAATTTTTCCTTTAAATTTAAAGCAAAGCGAGAAAGAATGATAACGGTCGAACCTATCTTACTTTTGACATCAAGGTCCTTGATGCACTACTTAGATCGAAACGTAAAGGAAAGGGGTTTCGGAAAAGTAGCTCTCTTTCCTTTTTCAACCTCCCTATTTACTACTTCAACACATACTGTGTGCTGGGAAATATATGCACATAATAAATTAAGTCAATAGGAATGCAATTATTACCAACTGAAATTTCGATACAAAATTCATCAATGGCATAAAACAGATTGATAACACAGAAAAGAGATAATCGAATTCAATTAACTACGCATTTTTTCATACAATAAGTTACAAGTGATGAACGTGAGTAAAAGTGAATGACGTTTCAAAATTCTTGTTATGAAGAGCTTAACAGCTAAATAAATACGGCGGATTTTAAGTTGAGAAAAATATTGGGAGATAAGCATTCTGCATCAATAAAGGAACAGTAATTTTTCATAGATAGAGCAGGTGTAAAAGCATTAAAGTAAAAATATTAAAGTAAAATTTGCATGGTTAATAATTTGGAAAAAGAAAGTTTGAAAGACGTTTGTGAACCTAAACCAAATAATTTTGTGCATCTTTATCGTGCAAAATAATTTGTTGTGAATCTCCTAATTTTCGATAAATTTTGGGCGATTTATACTCAAACGCACAAAGGAAATTGGATGAAAGTTTAAGAAAGTACTCACCTGCTGGTAGAAAATCCATTAAACAACTCTAACAAATAGTAAATTGAAATTTCGGTCAAATTAACTAATTATAGTACCCACTACTAATATCAAACAACGTTACGTGGAGATCTGAGCAGCGAATTAAGCTAAAATAATTGCGTACACTCTTCAACCAACTTTAATTTAAGGTCAACTGCATGCATATATTATTAATGCATTTTTTAATTCCATCCCACGGGAAACCGTTAACACATGCATCAAACCTGACATACATGAAACCTGGATATGGAAATCTTCATAATTTTGAGGAAACAGCTCGTCTTATAAAACGAGAACGCACGTTTAGAAGAGTGATTCGAATATGTAATTAATAAATTATAATTAATTCAGAACTAAAAATGCATGGAGAATTGATATTTAACCATGATATTAACTCAGAATAGAGCAAACTAGTAGAAAAGTAACTTTATAAGGATACTAGATTCATGGTTGTATAGAGCAAATGAAAACTAAACAAATATTATCAGCATATTATTATTACATAAAAACAATAGAACCTTTATAAAAATTCTCACACTGTAACGATAGGTTTGAATATTTAGCCACATTTAGAAGGGGATCAAGAAAGTTATGAAATTATCCCTTACCAGTAAGAAAAGTTAATAATCTTGAAATATTAGTTGGATGCCCTTATAACTTAACCTTGATCTATTTAAAAGTATACTAAAAAATTTGATATTAAATTTAATTTTTTGGCAAAAGATATTTAGACTAACCTTTGAAAATTAGTTTTTTTATTTTAGAAAAAAAGGAATGAATTATAATATTTTAATAAATAAACTACACAAATCAATAATATCCGTTCACAATGTACACATTTTCATTAATACCGATCTTTAGAAATCGAAATCCCCCCCTCATTAAAACAAGATCCCTGAATGCAACTGAAAGGTAAGGAAAAGCCAACTTTAGCGGGAGGTGCTCGGCAAGGAAACTCGCGGTGGCGGTGGCGATTCTCTAATAAAATAAAATTATAAAAAACCGTGGGAAAATGGGAAGTTTTAGAGAAAATGTTTAAACACTCACTGAAATTTGTAGTAGGTACCTATTGGTAAAGCATGAGATTAAATGCCAATGAGATATTTTAAATGAAGAAAAGTTTTGAATTTTTCTATATTTTCTGGTAATTCTAGGTTTTTGGGCCACATTAGAAACAAAATTTTCCAGATATCATCCACATATTTAAATTTTGGAGACTAAAAAGAGTGTCAACATTTTTTGTTCAAATACAGTAAAGTACTTTTAAAGTCAAAACTAAGCATTAGTAACCTTATTAAATTAATCTTTTAAAAGTATAACTACTTTAATTAAACTTAAGTTTATCAGAACACAAATTGCTATATTTCAAAACCATTTCTTAATTTTTTTTTAAAAAATAAAATTGAATGCTTCGTAATACCCTAAATAACTTTTACAATTTCAGAATAATATACAGGGTGGGCAAAAAGAGTACACTTATGAAAATTCCATAAAAACCGGAAACACATCGGAATAAAAAACAGTCTACAATATAGAGAAAGAAAAGGCATAAAAAACCTAAAAAAATCCCAGGTTTTTCCCGGAAAAATTGGAAATAAAGAAAAAATTTACTTCTTTTGCATGCAACCGAAGGGTTTTTGCACAATATTTTTTAGAAACAGAATAACCATTAATTTCACATATTTAAATAAACTAAATAACCATTCATTGTATAAAAAATAAATTATTAATTCAATTTTTTCCAAACGAAAATAAATTATTTAGATAAAAAAAAAATGGTTTTTACATGGTTAAAATTTTACTTTTAAAGTAATGGATGTAATATTAATTGTTTATAAGAATATAAAGTAAAGTTTAAAAATTTTTCTGTGCAACTCTTCTGTGTTCACTAAGGGGACATCCATAAATTACGCGAGGTCAAAAAGGGGGAGGGGTATGGAAAAATCTCCCCAAATCTCACCAAGGGGGGAGGGGGGGTCGATTAAAATCTCACGTCAACTTTTTAAATTATACAATTTTCTTTGTTTTTTAAGTATGAGAAAGGAAAATCTTTTTTAAAAAGTTGTAGGTAAATCTCACGTGGGGGGGGGGAGAGGGGGGATCCAGTAAAATCTCACCAAGGGGGGAGGTCCAGATTTTGGAAAAAACACCTCGTGTAATTTAATTTTGAATGCATATATACATTTTTGTTTTGAGTAAAAAAACCTGTTAAAATACCAAATAATATTTAGATGCACAGTGAAATTAGTTTATCACTTGCAGCTTACATTTTCCAAGTTAAATATTTTCATGTGTACTATAAAACATAAAAAAATATCTAAAGAAAAAAAATTGTATAGAAACTAGGTTGCTGAAAACATTACTTTAATTACAAACTTCAAATTTTTCGAGTCAATCAAACTTCTTTGGGGAAAACCCACCATGATGTCCGGCAGAAAGACTCACGAGTTACAGTGAAAAGGGAAAGAATGATTGATAAACTGAGAGAGATTACATTGAAAACATCCTTTACTTTAAAAATAAATGAAATATCCTGATAAAAAAATTTCTCCCACAACCCTCCGTAAATCCCCTCAAAGATGGTCGAACCCATAATTCCGCAAAAAATGTATTTGCCTACATCCTATCTTGGATATGGTATGTGATTTATTCTTTCTTGATCTGATTCACTGATTCTGTGTTTTATTCCAGAGAAGGAATTGAACATGGAACCCCATGAATTATGTTAGCTCCATCTATTATAATAATTTTGAACTCAATTTTTTCCCCATGATCCCATGACCTCTGGATCCAGAGAGTGAAAATTGTTTTCTAGTCTGATTTATTTCCTGTTTTTATGGAATTTTCAAAAGTGTACTGACTTTTTACCTACCTTGTACAATGAAAAATATACAATATTTATTTCCCCCAATATTTCAAAAAATAGGACCCTACTATCATTAATTCATAACCCTGGCAAAAGAAACTTTATTTAATGCTTAATTTAAATTTACACAGACACCGGGATGGTTAAGTAATGATTCTAAAACTCTTGCAAAACCTTGATAAAATTAGTTTGTATATGTCAGTAACCTATAACATTTATTGCTTAAGTTGTGCAATGCCTTGAAAGATTAATATATATATTTAGGGGCACTCAAGTCAAAATTGAAAAAACATTGATATTGATAATAAAAAAGCTATTTTAACAGCTGGGTATTTCTTTTCAATTTACACTTTTTTTATGAAGAGATTCAATAAATAAACATATTGAACTTGCAAATACTAGAGACTAAGATGGTTTTAACACAGAATGATGCTAATTTTAGCCAGTTGTAAGATTAAGAAATAATTCATGACAATAGAGCCTATGCACAATGTAAAATGCATTTTCATATTTGAAATAGCAAAAACTATTTTTCAAAATAATGTATTCAATACATTGAAAGTTAGCCAAGCTTCCCAGCTAAATAATCTGTCAAAAACTATGATTTTATTAGAAAAGCACTAATACATAAATACTTTTTTAAGAATTACTTATATATAAAAATTAAAATATCAATAATTAAAAATTACATCTTATTTGCAATGTTAAATTTGTTTTTACTTTTCAGATTCAAATTTATTTTTATTTGAAAGGGGGTGTAATTAATAATCTAAAAAGAATGTTTGCAAGCGTAAAACATAGTACCAGTGCCTATGCTTACTTAGTACTAGAGATTTAAAATTCTCGGTAATAATCTTTTGGAGAATATTCTCGGGAATATTCTCGAGAATATTCTCCAAGAGGAGAATTTTCGAGAATATTCTCCTAGAAGCTACTAAATACTAATTTTTTTTTTTTTTTTTTGAGGGAAAAAAAATTATAAGGGATTTATCAACTTCAAATTAGAAGAATAATTAAAGGTTTTACAATGAGAAGTTATCATAAATAAAAGAAAGCCAAATTAAATTGAAAAATATTTTAAAATCACTACTTAATTGATAAGACAACATGTTTGATAGGTAAAGTAATTATTACAGATAATTCTAATGTGATATTCCTTCTTTTAAGAATATTCTCGTCTCCTAATTTTACAAAGTTCTATCAAAATTAACTAAATGTCAGGTTCAAAAGGTCCTTCAGTTTGACATTTATTGGTATTACATTTGCTTTTAACAACTATATAAAAATAATTTAGACTCCTCTTTTAATTGTATGAGTATTTTCTCCCAGTAAAACTTGCTTCTAATATTTTAAAAAATATTTTATATTCTATTAAATAAAATTAACTTATTTGAAAAAAAATTTGCGAAATAATGAAATTACAGTTCAGAGAATATTCTCTGAACTGTAGGGTGACTTTTAAATGGTAAGTTTCATTGAATTTGTAATTATTTTCAGGTTTCTAACACTAATACTACATGACCATTTCATATTATCAAAAATTTTTACATTTATTTCCATTTATCAATCAAAAAATAGAATATTTTCGATTATTCTCAAAATTCTCGCTCCTGGAGAATATTCTCGTTCTCCGAGAATATTCTTGACTCACATCTCTACTTAGTACCCATAGTTAGTAGGGTAAAACATAGTACCCAATAAATACATAGTATACTGCAAGGCCAGTGAAAGCTTTCAAATATTTTTTAGTTTCCAAACAAGAACCAGAGGACCAAAGCTTTGGAGGTACAATAAAATTTTGAGGTTATGGCTCAAAAGGTTTAAAGTACAGGCAACTATTACACACAAATATTATTCAATTTTTGTAATTTCAGCTGATATTAGTTTTACCAATAGTACCCAAACAAGATTTGTGGCTTACGTATTATGAAAATTTTAAGGAAAAAAAAAATCCCCCAACTGAAAGTAGGTAATAAAAAGCATTTTATTAATAATATACACAAAATTTCAAAGCATTCAAAATTCTAAAGTTTTAGAATCCAATTTAAAAGTAGTGTTCGGCACTAGGTAACTAGAACTAGTTGCAACTAGTAGTTAACTACCGATCAACTAGTAGTTAACTAGTAGTTTAACTACTTTTAGTTTAAAGTAGTTCAACTAGTAGTTTAACTACTTTTTTAATCAACTACTAGTTAAAACTACTTTCAAATTTTCAACTACTTGAAAAAAAATTTATTTTAAATTTTATAAGATATTTAAAATTTTTATCAATCAAAGGTAGAGTATTCAAATACCATAACCAGAAATAAAGACCATTTTTGCGCGATGTATAAACGTTTTTTGTGACATAGATAAGAAAGATGGTATTAGAATTTTGCCAAAAAGTAGGTTATGAAATTAAATAGACTAGTTAACTAGTAGTTAACTACTTTGGGAAAAAGTTCACTACTAGTTGCAACTAGTCCCAGGAAAAATAGTTAACTACTAGTTACAACTAGATTTTCACAGACTAGTTAGTAGATAACTACTTTTTGACCACTAGTTGCCGAACACTATTTAAAAGATATGATAATCTTAAGTAATAGGGTACTACCTAGTCACAAATCTTGCTAATTTGAGTTTATTGGCCCAATGTTTTCCAAATTAACACAGAATACAAAAACAATAAAAGCAACACTACTATTTTGATTGATTTTGATGTTAGTTTTAAGGTAATTTATTAGAATATTTACAGGCTAATCCATAAGTACCAGATAATCCATTCAAAAACTGATTAGTGATTTAGTAACAGATGTTCCATTTATAGTTACTAAATTAAAATGGAAACAGATAAGAATATATTACCTCAGAGAGCACAAATGTCCCCATGGATATAGTACACATTTTAAAATTAGAAAAGGTCAATAAAGTGATAAGAAAGCAAACTAGATAAGATAAGGTAAATATATCTTATCTACTACCTTACAATCCTGATAAAAAGAGTATGACAAGGGAAATAAATTATAGTTCATCAATACTTTTCTACTAAATTGACAGATAATTTTCCTTATTACACTAAACAGACCTTTGAATTAATGCATAATTTGGGGGGTATACAAGGAGCAGATCCAGGGGGTTGCAGGCTTCCCAGAGGGGGATAATGTAGGAAGTAAAATGAGTTCTGAAAATTCTATTAAAAAATATTATTTTGAAAGATGGGGAATCTTTCAATATTTCGAAAACCTGCTCAATTTTTTATAGCAAAAAAAAGTTTTAAAACCTTGTTGCTACCTCCTCTAAAGTTAAGCCTAGATTTGTCCAAATTTGCAGTTTAAATTTGGGAGTTAGGCAAATATTTTTCATCACAAAACCTCTTTTATGCATATCATCAAACATACAAATCAATATAATAGTTTCATTTAAAACAACCACCATGGCAATAAAAATTAAGGTTTTTAAACTGTATTCTTAACAAAGCTGCTTCCAAATGGTCAATTATTTTAGAATGCTTATAATAAAATCTACTCACCTTATTGAACTTTAAATTTTTACTCTAGTTTTCTTGATTATAAGCGGGATAATACAACAAAGTCCCTTCACTAAAAGAGAAAGGCACTATTAGAATTAAAAATACAAATAAGATATCTAATTAGAATAGCTCTGCAGAGAAAACGCAAAGAGATTTGAAGTTCAAGTAACTTGCGAAAGTCAAATAATCAGTGCGTACCGCGCTTAAGACAACAACAATTTTGACACACTTGCCAATTCTATAAAAAGGTCACAATAGAGAAGCTTTTTACTAGGCCTTTTAATCAATATAAAAAATAATTAAACAACATGCGAATGACTCAGTATTTTGAAACATGTAGCTTACTAACCATAAAAGTGATGTAAAAATAATTACTGAGAACGAAAATGAATCCTATAACTAGAAAATGAGCTTAAAAATAAATAGTAGTGGAAAGAGAAACTCCAGAGAAGACCTGTCTGGAAAGTTGTATTATTTGTTTGGTTCCAGCCTTCGCTGTTATTTTATTTGAATGATGCTAAAGAACAGTTTTAACTATTATCTTGGGTAACTGTTATTGTATAAATATCCATCAAACCTTCTATTAAAAGAGGAAGAGAAGATAAATAAATAGAATAAAAACCTATAGAAACAGCGTCTTTTTCTATCTTTTATTTTAGATTAAGTTAAACAAATAGCATTACTTACTGTAAACTTAAACAAAATTAAGAAGAGAAAATGAAACAAGAAGTAACAGTATTAAATTAAAGTTGTTGCCAAATTAGAATTAAAAATATTGACCTTCAACATAGAGCTTCTAATACCCACGGGCCAGGATTCCTGAGTATTTCATTCATTTAAAAACTACAATAAAATTGTAAAATTAATAAAATCTCCCAGAATTGATAGCTTTCTAAAATAGCTAATTAAAAAAATAGATAAAAAAGGAAAAGGGGTTGGGAACTTTAAACCTCTACGGTTATTTCATGTCGTCTGCTCCATGAAAGTTTGATTTTCGCGGATATTTTGATTTTTATTAGAATCAACATTATTTTATGCTGTTTTTGAATGTTTAAAGTAAAGAGTAATTGTGCATTTTGATAGTATTTTATCAAACTACTCTTTTTAAAGGATTTACTAGTCAAAATCATTTGGAAAAGATGTGTGACTTCATACGACTCTCATCTGTTTATGTTTTTGTATACTTATCTACCCCAATCCAAAAAGAGGTCATCACTTTTATCCTACCGCATTTTACCTTTCTTATATTTATCGTTTTCTTATCTTTAATGTTAGACAATCACTTTCACATGAGTTACGAAATGAAAAATTTTCACAACATCCAAGTACATCCCCAATTCATCTTGAGAGTACTCTTGTTATCTTCCTATCTAAAAAAGATTAAAATGTGGAGGTAAGCTCTTGTACATTTTCTATGTAACATGATTGATTTCAGGATGGCGGCTTAAAGAGTTATTTTTTAAGGTTTTGTGGTTTGATTTGTCGAGATTTTCCAAAGGATATTCCAAAATTTACTGAAGTGACTGTTCAAGAAATAAATAAATGCTTAAGTCAGGTAAGTTTACATTGTCAAGATTGATAAATCAAGATTTATTATTTGTGGTGTTAGATTTTTTGTGACACTTTTTTAATTTGTACAGGTATTTTTGAGCGATGGATATTCACGGTTTTCCTCTAAAACAAGGCTTATATGACCCAAATTTGGAGAAAGAAGCATGTGGTGTGGGTTTCGTTGTAAATTTGAAGGGTATTGCATCTCACCAGGTAATAATTTTCTTGCTTTTTAAGCGGTTAATACCATACTTGATAAATGCACACTTTTTAATCTGTTAACTTTGTTTGTCTTGGCAGTACCAAAATTATTTGTTGACAATTTAGTAAAATAAGTATAACAATAATAATAAAGTAGTAATGTGTTGAGTTGTTTTATACATCTTACAATGTAGTAAGCTCAACACAATCAATGAGACATATATAATATTCTCCACAACAATTAATTTCTCCTTTACTACTAGATTAGTGATGCACAACCTGCGGCCCGCGGGCCGCATGCGGCCCGCGCGTCATCAATTTGCGGCCCGCGAACTGATTTGAATTTTTTTCAGATAATTCCTTTTTTAAATAATCCTTACTTTCCAAATTATTTCTGAGAAAAATTACTAGTTTTCACGAAAAAAGTCACGAACTAGTCAAAAATTTTCTGGGGGAAAACCCCCAGACCGCCTTTTGTATTTGGAACTCTCTTATTCACAACTTTTTTATATTGAGATTATCAAAATACAAATCTTACCTAAAACTTTCCGAAATTTGGACTAGGTGTACCAAAACTAGTTAATACCCTGTTTTTAGAGTCAAATTTTCGAAAAATTTCTGGGGAGTACTCCTAGACTCCCTTTGATAGAGGATAGTTTGACATTGAATATATTTGGAACCTGTAGTTTTTATTTCACAGATATTAAAACTTCTCCTTATTGCTACTAGATTAATGTTATTAAAATTTATAACACATTAATAATGTTTTTTACCGATAATATTCTTGTGATAAACATTCTTTAGTAATTTTAAAGGTTTGATCATTGCTGTCTGTATCTTTCAAAAATTGTTTATTTTTTAACCTTCACAATATTGTTCATCCATTTCAAAAGATTTTTAAGAAACTTTTATTTATCTGTTTTGAGTACTTATTTTTTCTTTAATATATATTCAGTTTTTTTAACAGCGGTACGTAATTTGGTATTAGCTCTATAATTATTTTTACTGTACGTTTGTTTGCGGCCCTCCATGTCTCACTCAACAATGTGAGTGGCCCTCCTCCTAAAAAGGTTGTGCATCCCTATACTAGATAAAGTTGTATGTGAACAAATATTTTGGATTTTTCTAAGGTAGAATCTTAAAAACTGATGTAGTTTTGCATTATTATATTTTTAGCTGATTTGTGATGCTGCAACAATTTTAAGACGTCTTGAACACAGAGGGGCGCGTGCTGGTGACAATAACACTGGTGATGGAGCTGGAATATTAGCATCAATTCCTCATGAGTTTTATGAAACTTATTTAAGGTAAAATAATTGTTTTAAGCATGATAACTTTAACCCTTTTTCATAAAAGATAACTACCCCCTCCTCTTTAATTATGAACTTGGGTAAGTTCATTTATCATTAGATACCTGCAGTGCAAGGTTATGCTTAAATATCAGAATTAAAAAGCAAAATACATTTTATAAGCTGTTCCTATTCTGCCCAATAAATTTTTGAACATTTTTATTTAAAAAAAAATTTGATTTCAAAGAAGTATCAGTGATTACACAACGTGTTTTTATCATGATTATTTGTAAATTTTTATTTTATTTTCAGGGAAGAATTACAGATAGAATTACCTGCCAAAGGCAAATATGCCACAGGAATAGTATTCTTGGATATATCAGAAGAGGATAAAATAAAATCAACTTTTGAAAATCTTGCTGAAGAAATAAATTTGAAGGTTTGTGTATTTTATTGGCCATAACTTAAATTTTAAGGGTATTTACTCAGTTAAGAGTCCATCCCCTTTTTTTTACCTTATTTCATGACATCTACTCTACACACAGCATAAATATGAAACACAAATGTTTGACAGACCATAAACCAACGGAACAGACCATAGGCATAATTATATATATATATATATTTATAGAGTAATTAGTATGTATGACATTATGTGGGTTTTTTTTTGGTAGTTTTTCCATAGTATGCATAGTTTGAGGTTGGGAATCCTCCTTGGATATTCCCTTATCATAACTAAAATTCAATAAACTAAAAAATTTTGCTAAGATATGTCAGTATTTCATTTTAAAAAATAATTGTAGGTCTTATGTTGGAGGACTATAGAAGTTGATGATAGCTCCCTTGGTCAAGTATCAAGATCTACTGAACCTTGTATGTGTCAAGTGTTCGTAATTGAAAAGGAATCTTCTGATAAATTCCTACAAAAGGTTAGAAATTGTTTAGAAAATTTGCATTATACTCTTCATTCTTCTGATTCTTCATTGTTTTAGGCTTTTCTGGAAAGTTATCTGTATGCTGTAAAATCATAGACATTTATTTTAGTTTTGTAGTATATAAACCTATTGGGGGACTTTTAAACCTTGCTAATAATGTTTAATGAATGAAAAGTTGAGATGTCTCATAAATCCAATAGTTTATCCTTAAAATTTTAACTGTTTTAAGGGTTGTATAATGTTTTATATTGAGTGCATTAAGTTACACAAGTAGTATGTTATTTTTAGAATATTTTTTTTTACTGAAATTTTTTGTTTCAGTTATATCTTCTACGCAAATATGCAACTCACTGTCTTCAAAAAACCTTTAAGAGGTTCTATGTTTGTAGCCTGTCTACCAAAGTCATAGTTTACAAAGTAAATAGGCTTTTCTATTTTGTTTTTGAAAGGTTATTTTTATTTACTTACCCTCATGATTCTTGTTATTTAATTTACGAATTTAACTTTTATAGGGGCAGTTGACATCGACACAATTATGGTTTTACTTCAAAGACCTTCAAAATCAAAACTTTAAAAGCTATTTAGCCATTGTTCATGCTAGGTTTTCCACTAACACATTTCCTACCTGGGAAAGAGCACATCCTCTGAGGTAAGCATAGCATCTAGTACACCTCTTCCAGTTATACTAAATTTTTTTATTATTGGTTAATTTTGTTTATATGGTTATATAATTTTTGTTAGTTTCATCATCATAGTTGGAATAGTCAATTTTCAATCTTTTAAAGGGTGTTATGTAGTTTTTTAGCTTTATTACATTAAGATCTGCAATATTTAATAAAATCTAATGTTGACTTTATGTTTCAGATATTTGGCTCATAATGGTGAAATTAATACTCTACATGGGAATGTTAATTTGATGAGAGCTCGTGAAGGGGTCATGGAAAGTTCAATATTTGGTGAGGATTTAAAGAAACTCTACCCGGTTGTAGAGCAAAATATGTCAGACTCTGGAAGTTTAGATAATGTTTTGGAGTTTCTCGTTATGGCTGGGCAACGTTTATTACCAGAGGTATGTTCTGAGTTAATGTTGTATTAATTTTGGTGAAAATTATTAGTAGTTCCCTTTTAAAAGCATTTTAAAAATAGTTTTTTTTTTAGGTTTACTTTAAATTTGAGCTATTTTGCTGCAGTTTTTTTTCATAATCTGTCTACACTGAGTTTAAAGTATCTAATTCCTTTTGAATCTGAAAGTTAATTTACCATTCACCCCTTAATGATAATCTCATATTTAAAAAAAAATTGTCAGTTGGTTTTGTCAGGTACACAATAGGAATGAGTTGTTCTGATGTTAGTATAATTATTCCCAAGATAACTAAGTTTTAAAAAAATGATTTTAATTCGCAATATCCCTAAATCCTATTGAAAAACTAAACTCCTATTGAATTATAGGCTGTTTTCACAATGGTTCCTGAAGCATGGCAAAAAGATAAACTGATGAATAATGACAAAAAGCAGTTTTACAAGTGGAGTTCTTGTGTCATGGAACCATGGGATGGTCCTGGTAATATATCCTATACAATAGATCTTTTAATGCATGTTATGCATCCCAGAAACAAATTCAACTGTTTGTGTGAAGTTTACTTCTTTATGGAATCATAATTAAGTATATTGTGATGGGACAACACATAAAATTAGCACATCTAAGTCAAATTAAATTCACTGGTCTTATTTATTTTTGAACAATCTTATTTACTCTCAAGTTAGCATAAAAATAATGGCATTACTACCATTTAATTTATGCCAAGGTTTTCTTATGAAGCTATGAATTGTGTGCCGTCTGCTCTGTTCAGGGCCCTCTTATTTTGGAGCACATTAATTTTATAATATCTTAGTTGGGTGTGTTATAGTCATTATTCTTTAAGTAAAAATATCTTATCTAAGATGTTGAAAACCATCTCTAAATAAATAATGGACTTTTTATTTGTGATCAAAGGACTAACCATTCCTTGCAATTTATTCAGCTCTTGTAACTTTTTCTGACGGCCAGTACATTGGTGCTATCCTTGATCGAAATGGTCTCAGACCCTCTCGATATTATCTGACCCATGATGATCATGTGATAATGGCAAGTGAAGTTGGTGTTTTGGATTTCCCAAAAGAAAACATTAAACTGAAAGTGAGTTCATTATTTTAATAAGTGACATTAGTTTGTAAGCTCTTTACGCTTCACTAAGTTCAGAAATTCCTTAATAAATAGGGTCGATTGAGGCCAGGACGAATGATATTAGTTGATACAACAGAACATATTTTCTTGAGAGATGATGATGTTAAAGTTCGAATTGCTAGACAAAGGCCTCTTGAGAAGTGGTTAGAAGAATTGGTAAGTTGTTTATTTTGACTCTCTACTGGCTCAACTTCCTCCTTTTAAAAGATTATGAAATAAACTGTAAGAAGTTTGGGTTTTTGCATATTATCCACGATTATACACAAATACCGAAGTTTGTGCTATTCCTTGTTTTGCCTATCAGTATGACATGTGATGGAGTAATGTTATGTTTTTATTTAAAGCTTAATTTTTGATTAACATTTGTGCATTTCCTTTTTTACAAAAGCACCTATCATAGTTAGTTTGTAACATTTTCTTTAATTAAGAATTAGTACTGTTATAAGTATAACTAAGTAGTGAGCATTGTTTGTTTCTAGAGTTATGTGGGATTTACATGCATTTCTTCATATCTTGTTCATGTAATTTGCTTCGACAATTTAGATAACTTTGGAAAAGCTGAAGTCTTCAATTCGTGGAATACATATTGAAAGACATCACAGTATAGATGGTGCAATGAGTGATAGACGTTTACCTCTGTATGGATACACTGTTGAATCAATTTCAATGCTTTTAATACCCATGGTCCAGACAGGGTAAGTATGAATTTCCCTTTGAACTTAAGTAATGCTTAATTTTAGAATTTTTTTATCTTAAACTTCATAATTTACATATTATTAAATGTATTCCATGAAAATATAAAAGTTTTACATTCAAATCAGAGAATTTGAGTATGGGGAACAGATTAATTTCAATATAAATTTCTAATGTTTATTAGTATAGGGCAATGGTTCCCAAAGTGGGCAGTACACCCCCAAAGGGCTTTGAAGCTTTCTAGACGACAGTGATAAGTTAATAGAAAATTAGGGGCATTGTTTGACTTGAAGGGGTACTTAAAACAAGATAAATTTTTATGTAGAAAAAATATTCAAACACCCCATAAAAGTAGCTAAAAATCAATTTAGCATGTTAAATTTTAAGATTTTCTGAGGTGGGAATGCTGAACCCTGGATACAGGAAACATTTTAGTTGGCGACACCAAATACCCTTTGGATTTAGAGAAGGAGGGTACACTAGGTATCACACAAAGGGTTCTTCTAGTATCATATATCCAGAATTAGGTAAATAATTATTTCTTAAACCAAATTAAAAAAAAGGTAGAGTTGAATTACTATCTTAATTATTCAAATTGAATTTTAAGGGTGCCTAGAAAACTTAACTTTTGAATATTGTCTATATCCTAGCTTCACAAAATATTATTTAGTTTATAGTCATAAATTGAAGATAATTATCATGTTAGTATAAAATGCTTGAGGGGTCGAGGGAAAATTTTCTTCTTGAAAAGAGGGTTCATAACCTCACCCAATTTAGGCCTTGGCATGCGCATGTGCGTGAACTTGATTTTTGCTGTTTTTTTTTGGAAATTTTAATAAAATAGTAACTAGGGATAGAACCCACGAACTACCGCATGCTACGCTAGTGCGCTACCACTGCTCCAGCGGGGCTTACAATAACGTTAAAACTTTTTTGAGCTTATTCCTTGTTTGTGTCCACACGCATGCACATTGAATCATGGCCTAAAGCGGATGAGGATTTGTAAATAAGCTATAGGGAGATTATAATATTTTAGTTTAATTTTTCTAATTTGACCTCATTATATGTATCAGAAACTCGTGAATTCTTTTTTCAAAAACTCCTGAAAATAAATTTTTAGTTTGCAAAGAAAAAATTACTTAAAGTTTTTTTTTTGCAAATATAGTACTTAGTCTATTAATCTATCTAGTTTTCATGTAACATTAATTTTGTTCAACATTTGATAGTTAGTTATTGCATTATTGTGTCATTAAAATTTCTATATTTTTATTGTTTTAAATGTTTTTGTGTTAGGAAAGAAGCCTTAGGTTCAATGGGTAATGATGCTCCTTTAGCATGCCTATCACAGTTCCAGCCTCTTATTTATGATTACTTTAAACAACTCTTTGCTCAAGTCACAAACCCTCCCATAGATCCTTTCAGAGAAGATATTGTTCTGTCATTGGTAAGTTGAATACATATTGTTACCTTATCTATTTTATTTTATTACCTAATTTTAAATTTCTTATTATACTTAAACTTAATGATTTAAAAAACATTATCGTAAATTTTTTGTAAGTATTGTACTTTTTTTTACCTTACATTTGCTTATTTTTTGTATATTTTCTTACTGTACATACGAGCAAAATAATCAAATATTTCTTGTAAGATGATATGCTGTAAATTCTTAACTAACTTTCATGAATAAAAACACCTTCACACTCAAATTAAATCTAACAAAATGGGGAAATTTATTTTTCAATATTTTTTTCAGGCATGTCCCATTGGCCCTTCGTTTAACATTCTTGAGCCAAGTGCTAAGCAGTGTCAAAGATTATGGCTTGAGCAGCCAATTCTAACTCTCTCTGATATAGCCATGATTAAAAACACTCACTACAATGGTTGGAAGGTGTGTTGATTTTGTATAATTTGTTTACAGCCGTATCGACCATCTCGAGTAAGATCGAAGCTAACTCGAGAGTAGGATAGCTCGAGAGTAAAGAAGACTCGCGTAATAAATGCCGAGCTTATCGACCAACATCGGTATAGCTTACTCGAGAGTAAGAAGGGCGGGACTATGTAAGAACACTTCTGATTGGACAGCGGAGACACACGGCAGCTCACGCGATCGAACCTCGGCTTCCCACGTTCTCTATAGCATAATTTCAATCTTTTTTTAAAAATACTTACCGTAATTCAAAAATTCTGAAACACCTCTCCAAAATTAAGAAATTTTTGGAGTAATTTAAATGGATTATTGAATTAAGAGAAAGGTTTTTAAAACTGGGGAAATAAGTGCTTCCTAAATTATGTTATAATAGACTAATAGAATACCAAAAGTAATATTTGCGGGGCGCCATCTATGAATATGAACACGAACTCAAAACGCAAATCAGTATTACTTTGAACGTTTCTTTACTAGTTAATTGTCTTTATTTTTAAAACTAAATCAAATGCACATGATTACAAATGAAATGAATCACCTAAATAAAGCTTAAAATGTTTGTATTTTCACACATTTAACCTTAATTCTCTCTACTAACCCTACTAACATATTGCCGGCGGCCATTTTGTTTACTTAAACCAGGTTTTACTCGGCAAAGTTGAGGGGTCACACAACGTAGGTTTTACCTTGGTTTTACTCGGGAGTAAGACTGGTCGATAACGTTAACGCTAGGATGCGAGGTTTTACTCATACTTTCGGTTTAACTCGCAATGGTCGATACGGCTGTTAATTATTTTTTCCAACATTGGTTTTTAGATAGATTTATTTTTAAAGATAAAATTGAAAAAGAGATGGTTTTTATGTGAATATCAGTAAGGTTATATGTTTCATACAGATGACCTAACAGTATATTTTACATGATTTTATTTATATGCTTTGAACAATACATAAAGTTCAACTTTTTTCTTTAATTATTGGTAACTAGAAAACTAAATAAATTTAAAATTCTTGGTTCTTACGTATTAGCCCATTACCCATCAGTTTCAGTTGTGCAGTTAATTGGCTTTAGTTATACATTTTTGGAATCAACTGCATGATCAACAGGCTAATATGAAAGTACCAAAGCCTTTTCATGTATTTTATTTACTAAATTACTCATTTACTAATTAATTAATGTTTAAAAACAACAGTAAATATAATTTTAAGTGTCATGACTATGTGAGGGAGTATTAATGCTCATTAAAAGAACTTTTACTTTTTCAGACAAAAATTATTGATATAGTATATCCTGTAAAATTTGGAGCTGAAGGATTAGTTAGTGCTATTGATAGAATATGTTTAGAAGCAAGTCATGCTGCTAATGAAAATTATAGTCTTTTAGTGTTGTCGGACAGAAAAGCTAGCAAATACAACATACCTGTCAGGTATTGTATTTTAAATTGACTTACAGGAAAGACAAATAAAGGAATAGTAATGTTTTGATTTGATTTCAATACTATATATCCTAAACCTTGCCTTCAAATTTGTTTTATAATCAGAGTATTGATGACAGTTTAATAATAATGTTTTAGCACTTTGTTTATAGATACTGATAAACATTCTATAATATAGAATTAATCTTTAGTCAATAGAAATCTTTGTATGTTTTGGACCAAAAAGTGAAAGTGGATGCTTTTTTATTCTGAGGGTCAATAAAATCCCTAATGATGTTTTATAACTGAAAATAGTGCTCAGTTTGTACCTGAATAAAAAAAGTTAACATTACAATGTTTTCTGCAATAATTAAGTTTGTAATTAATTTTTATGTATAATAAATTATTCTCAATTATTCAAATAACTTCTTTTTCTTAAATCAGCTCTCTTCTGGCATTGGGAGCAGTGCATCATCATCTAATCACTGAACGGTTGAGGATGAAAGTGGGGTTGATTGTTGAGACTGCGGAAGCTCGAGAGGTTCATCACATTTGTGTTCTACTTGGATATGGAGCTGATGCCATTTGTCCTTATTTGACCTATGAGCTTGCTTTTGCCTTAAACAGGGAAGCTCCTCTGTCACCAAAGATAACGGATGAGGAAATTGAAAAGTACTATATTAAGGCTATATCAACTGGTATCTCAAAGGTATATCAAGGTTTAAGTTAGCCTCACACTCTTATGTATTAAGAAGTTTAGATTGGGGCTTACACTAAAAGTTAACATGTTAATATTTAAAATCTTAAATTTTCACTTGTAATTTTTTCAGTTTATACCCATCATGGATTCAAATTTAAATATCAAACTGTTTTTTGTATTTACAACCTTTTGAAGATGTGCTAAAATCTATGTTTTTTATGTATTTTTAAGATAAATAACAGGTGCATAAATACCAAAATTATTCATTTTTATTTACTTATGTTTTCTACTGGGAACAACATAATTACCTGTTGAAGTATTAAACAAGATTTGGTAGAAAATCTGACATTCTACATTTTTACAGGTCATGGCAAAAATGGGAATATCTGCCCTTCAAAGTTATAAAGGTGCTCAGATTTTTGAAGCTCTCGGCTTAGATAATGAAGTCATTGATAAATGTTTCAAGGTATTCAAATTATGGCTTAACTTTTTGAATTTAATTCTGTCCAATAAGCGTTTTTACTCGTGAAAGCAAAATTACCAATATATTTGTTTCTACAGCATACCCCATCTCGCATTGGAGGAGCCAACTTTGAAATTCTGGCTCAAGAAACTCTTGAAAGGTATAAACTAGCTTTCTATGATCGCAATGGGGATACTGACATTTTGAGAAATCCTGGATTTTATCACTGGAGAAGTGGTGGTGAATCTCACATTAATGATCCACTTAGCATTGCAAACCTCCAGGTATATTCTTTTAATAGCTCTAGTTCCAAAAGAAGTTGTACTTTTTAAGAAATTTATAACAATAATAATGTTAGCTGCAGAAATTAAAACTACCTGCTTGTCATGCTTAACTCTTGTATTAAAATTAAGCTATCCCATAAAATCCACCATGTTCACTAATCATTATTAAAGTTACCATTTTTCTTTCAATATTTCAAATCTAAAAGGATATTGAGAAGCTTTAAACTATCCAGTTTAAGAGAAAAAAAATATCAAAGATTTTTGACTTACAAATTAAAAAAAAAACAAACAATACTAATGTTTTTTTTAGAATTAAGGTTTAAGAATGTCAAAGTTGTGTTTATATACCTAATTTTCAAGAGCCCCATAAAATAATTTTTATTTTAATTTAGTTTTACTTCTTGTGGCTATTGTCCTTTGCTGTTATGGCTTATGATCTCAGCAAGGGTAGATTTTGAATAATGAATAATTGTTTTAACAAATAACTACACATAGGAAGCTGCAAAACTGAAATCACAGAATGCCTATGATAAATTTGTTGAAAGCACTATGAAGAGCATCAGGCATTGTACTCTCAGAGGACAGCTGGACTTCAAGTTTCTTTCCAAGGGGATACCACTATCAGAAGTTGAACCTGCCCAAGAAATAGTGAAGAGATTTGTGACTGGCAAGTTTTTTAATGATTTATTTAATATTCATAGTTTTTCAATCTTGTGGAATCTACTATTTAAGTACTTCAAAATATCAATAAATGTTTAAAACAGGGGTTTTAACCTTTTAGTTTTCTTTGGATAGCATTAGAAGAAAACTAAAAGTTTTCTACTTAATTATACTGCTACACTAGATTTCTGATTTAAGACAAATTAAATTTCATTTTTATGTAATGGATAATTTTTGTTTAATGTCAAGTAATGCAGATTTGTCCACTGAACTCAACTGGGAATTTTGGAAACTTAAGACACCAAAAGGAGCAGTTTTAAAATTTTGTATGATAGACAGAATAAACATTCAAATTTGAATTTTACTCAATTTTGTTTTCAGAATTTTTATGAATCAATATCAGATTTGATTCATATCTGAGCATCAGCAAATTGATATGGTATATTGAAATAGTATACAGCTGCTCTCTCTCTTGGGGTCTCTAAACACATTGTTATCTTTTTCCCATTTCTATAAAACAACAGTGCACTGCTTTTGTGCCAATTTTAGAAATTAGTTAGCATTTGTTTAAGGAGTGGGTTTAACTAATAAGCTGTGTTTTTTCTCAGGTGCAATGAGTTTAGGCAGTATTTCTATTGAAACTCATGAGGCATTGGCCATCTCTATGAATCGTATCGGAGGTAAATCCAACACAGGTGAAGGTGGGGAGTCTGCGGAGAGATGGGGTGTTTCAGATGTGAACAACAATAGGAGGTCTGCAATCAAACAGGTTGAACAGGCAGAACTCTTATTCCATTATAATTTTCTCTATGTTGTGTTATACTGTGGTTTTTCATGGGGTATTACTATGATTCAGGTTGCTTCTGGGCGTTTTGGTGTAACTATTGGATACTTAGCGAATGCTGATGAGCTACAAATAAAAATGGCACAAGGAGCTAAACCTGGAGAAGGTGGGGAACTACCTGGCCATAAGGTTTGTAAAATAATTTTTCTTAACACCTTGAATTTGATGTATTCCAGTTTCCAGTATTATGTAATCCAGTAACTATTTATACTGGATTTTAGAAAATTCTTGTAATGTGTTTTTGTAATAATCTATTCCCACTAATTACTAGTTATCTCCTTTTTTTTAAAAACCAGGGGTGTGGTCCTTTATTTGTGACAAGGAGGGCAGACAGTTCAAACTTTGTGTCATCACATTTTAAGAAGCTTTTTTTTTCTCTTCTGTTTCAATGCTTAAGACACATTTTACCACATCTGGTTTTTATTATCAATAGTAAAACGGTTATCAATTCCCAAACATTGAAAAAAGAAGTATTAAACTTTAATATCGGTGTGATATTTAAGTTTTGTTGGGTGATATATCAATGGGGCAGAGGATCACTAGAATGTTTAAACTTATGACATGGGAAGGAAGAGGTTAAACACACCAGAAAATTGTGTAATGTGATTTTTTACTTGCCCCACATGCTAGAACTTTTTTCAAACTGTCTCTTTTTTAGGTAACTGAAGAGATTGCTGCTACACGTCATTCTACTCCTGGGGTTGGTCTTATCAGCCCTCCGCCCCATCATGATATTTACTCTATCGAAGACTTGTCGGAGGTTAGTTGGCTTCTTGAGTAAATCTCTTTATCTTCACTCATAAAATCCTTAATATCCAATTTACTTTAATCTTGTGGGCTAATAACTTTTAGTTCCTGCAATATTTTTTCCTGTAGGCTCATTTCATTATTCTAATTGTAAATCTTGTACCTTATTTCTTGCTACCATTGAGAGATGTAGGAATATTTGTATAAATGTAATTCAAAAAAGGACTGATAACTATTTAAAACCTCTGTAGTATTATTGGTGAATATTCTCAATAGAAACTTGTTAATTTCTATAAAATAGGCTTATATTACTCTCTATCATTTCCCAATTTTGTGCTCCATTTCCAAATTGATGTGCAATAAGTCTGAGTGAAATAAAATCAAAGACAGAAATAAATTTTTATGAAAGATTAAAATATGTAAATAGTTTGTTATAATTTTGTTTTTCAATTTTAGCTCATCTATGATTTAAAGTGTGCAAATCCTTCTGCTCGCATATCAGTGAAACTAGTCTCAGAAGTTGGTGTAGGAATTGTCGCTTCTGGAGTAGCAAAAGTCAGTCTTCCCTCACTTGTTTCTTTACTGTTATAGTTCATATGTAGAAAATGTGCTTAATTGTTCAAACCAATAAAAATATAGTTAGCAGTTTTCATACGTCACTTGATATTACTAGTATTCTATTTATGGATGAAGTTATTAATAGGAATATCTTTTATTTTGAACAGTGTCATATTTATGAGTGTTGCATTTAAAGTTAAACCAACACTTCCTTCAAATAAATTCTGGTACTAATATATTATTTAGCACTTTTCTTTCTGTTAGGGAAAACTTTACTTCATAACCTAACTCACTACTTTAGGTGGCTGTTTTTAAATTCCTAACCTAATTATTTAAACCTAATTTATTTTAATTGTTACCATACTGGTTTATGAAAGATCCTTTCTATTGCAGGCTAAGGCTGAGCATATAACTATATCCGGTCATGATGGAGGCACTGGTGCTAGCAGCTGGACTGGTATAAAAGGAGCTGGACTGCCTTGGGAATTGGGAATTGCCGAAACCCATCAAACTCTTGTTCTCAATGACTTGCGATCTCGAGTCATTCTTCAGGCTGATGGACAACTCAGAACAGGTTTGATCACTCTTGTTTCACTGTCCGGAATCCTTGATAATGCAGTGTAATCTGTATTATAGGTAGTTAATTGTTTCATTTTTTGTAGGTTTTGATGTTTTGGTGGCAGCTCTGTTAGGTGCTGATGAATTCGGGTTTTCTACGACTCCTCTGATTACACTTGGATGCACTATGATGAGAAAGTGCCATTTGAATACTTGTCCTGTTGGCATTGCCACTCAGGTACTGAAGATTTTATAACTTAAGATAAATTCTTTCAGGGAAATTTACCATTCTGTTAAAAACATGTTAAATATTATCAAGTTAAAACTACTTAATTATCAGTTAAAGATTTTATCAAGAGTTCCCTTAAATTCATTGACATTTTACTTTATATTGATCAATAACTAAACACAACAACTGTATCATGGAAGTTTAGAGTCAAGACTTTGCTTCCTATATGTTTTAAATTTTATGAGTTAAGAAGAAATTCAAGAATAAAAGTGTAGAAGGTTTTATTCTTTCACTTAGTTTGTGTATAATTTCTTAAATATATGTGGGAATAAATGTTTTTTATGCATTTTCTTTAGGATCCAGAATTACGTAAAAAGTTTGCTGGTCTACCTGAACATGTTATCAACTATTTCTTTTTCTTAGCCGAAGAGGTACCTACATTGTTTAAATAATTTCCTTACACAATATAACTCAAACTTATTTAATACAATTTAAATGATTTGTGAAAATTACATAATTAGTAGATGTTTCTAATTTAAAAATATAAATACCTTTTACTTTATTTGTAACAAGTATTGCATCTTTTGTAAATCTTTTTAGTTAAGTGTTTTCTTTCATACTATATATATTCTTTTAAATAAATATATACTTATACTTATTGACTGAATGATAGTTTCATGCATTATTTAAACTTGGATATAAAATTAAAAGATGTAATTTTTTAATTTAAAGTTTTGGATGCCTGATTTTTTTAATATGTCCCATCAGATTTGGATAAAATGCACTGTTTTAACCAGACATGATTTCTTTAGGTTAGGGGTTACATGGCTAGACTGCATGTACGAAAATTCCAAGATTTGATTGGACAGGCTGATTTACTACAAGTTTTTAAGAACCTCCAGAACATGAAAGCAGGACATTTGGACTTTTCCCCTCTTCTTAAATGTGCCAAATCCTTGAGAAATCCATCTGTTCCCATCATTGGAGGAAGTATTTCTCAAGACTTTGAACTTGAAAAAAGATTGGTTAGTATGATCCATTAGATATTTGTAATCTTAATGTTTTAAAATTCATTTAAAAGTTACTGGTTGGTTAATTTTTTTGTCAGCTTATGAATTTGCCTAAATTTAGAGATTCAAGACTTTAATGTTTATTAGAGTTAAAATGACATCAAAGTGAAACTTGTCTTTTGTTCAGGATGTGGAGTTGATAAAACAGTATACCAATGTTTGGAGCAGTGTTGGGTATGACAAGAAAAAGCACCTATCTTTGAATGTTGAAATTACTAATCAAGACAGGACTTTTGGAACTACTTTGAGTTATCACATTGCAAAGTAAGTCTAGTTTCTGACTATTTTTCTTATGCTTAGATAATCTTTTAAATTAATTATTAACCTTGAAGATATCTTCAGATCAAATATGAAGGTTTCAATTTAAATTAAGATTATTGGATGGTTAGTTTAGGTTTAATAAGGAGTGTCCAAGTGGGAAGATATTTTGGTGACTTTTTCCCTGTATTGGTGTATCAATTAAGCTGTTTTTCTTTATATCTTCACATAATTGAATCTTATTGAATTTTTAGTGTTTTAGTGTAGTTTTAGTTGTGAATATCAGTAGTTTGTCTTAAATATATTTATTACTTTGTATGTTTGAACTTGTTTTTAAATATTTGTAAACACACTTTATATGTAATGTGTTTGAATGATATTGCAATGATCATGTTGTTTAAATAGTATATTAGATTATTGCCTTTTTATGTTTGTCATTTTCCCTCTTCTATTAATTGAAAACTTTCCAGGCAATTTGGAGATAGCGGCCTACCTGATAATTCTATAGAAATTCAGGTGACTGGTTCTGCAGGGCAAAGCTTTTGTGCTTTTCTTATAAAGGGTGTTTCAGTCACATTAATTGGAGATGCAAATGACTATGTTGGAAAGGTTTGTTTACTTTTATTAACTCATGGAATAAGTTTATTTCTTAAATTTAAAATGTGGGAAGTTTTCTATGCTAAACTTAGTAACCCTGTCTCTTGTTAATTATATGGTATCATTATCCCTTCTAGCTTTGATCAGACTATTATTCCATTTGAACTATTCAGTTTTAAAGAAGTAACTATACATTTATTGATAACTGTTTTTATATTTATGTGGTTACTAAACTGCTCAGTGGACTGCTTTTAGTATTTCTCTATACACTCAACAATATTTGCTTCTCAAACATTCTTAGTGAGTGTTAAATCTCAATGTTTCTCTTAACAGCCACTTTCTAACAAATTTTGTGTGTGAAAGTCCTCTGCAATAAACTTTTTACTCTAAAAGTGCTTTACTTTAAGCTGTAGATCCACTAATCTAATTGATATGTATGCTGGTGAGCATAAGGAAAAACAATCATACATCTAGTAGATTATATCCAGGACAGGAGAGAAGAAATATGGTTTCCTAAATTAACTAAGGAAATTGTAACCTTCTCCTATTCTTATTATGGTCCATGGAGGTAATTTAAAGTTTGAAGTATTAATAGTTTTTCCCTACAGGGTTTAACAGGAGGTGAAGTTATTCTTTGTCCACCCCAAGGTATGCCACTTAGCTTTCACTCTGAGTTGAATGTGATTGCTGGGAATGCTTGTTTGTATGGAGCTACTTCTGGAAAGGCATTTTTCAGAGGAATTGTTGCTGAAAGATTTGCTGTCAGAAATTCTGGAGCTTATGCTATCAATGAAGTAATTTTCCTCCTAATGGCTTTATTTGTAGTAGTTTAACTTGAAAACTGCTTGTCATTTATCTCCATTTTTGAAGAAATAATGTTGTTTTGCAATAAAAAGAATGGAGTAAAAGTTTAATATAAATGTTATGAATTTGTTTATGAATACAGCAATTCATTTATGGAATTCACCTGGTACCCTGGCTTTGTTTTTAGTCACATCAAATATTTCTTGAATTATTTTTTACTGATAAATCCTTCAAAGTATATTTTACCTATAACCTAATTTTGAGCTGTCTTTCTTCTGTTCTCTACAATTCCCTAATGATTACAAATTGTTCTGCTCTAAGCAATGCTCTGTTAAGATGGAAAAATATTCTTTTGAAGGATAGCTACATCATAATTTAGGGTGTAATATTTTAGAATGGATCAAAGATGTATATTAATAATGGAATTTTCGCAGGGTGTTGGAGACCATGGATGTGAATACATGACTGGTGGCCGTGTGATTGTCCTTGGTTTGACTGGGAGAAATTTTGCTGCTGGAATGTCTGGGGGTATTGCCTATGTTTTTGATAGGTAAATGCAATATAATGAATTTTTGTTTCCAACTTTATAAAAAATATTCTAAGAACTTATTATATTTATTAATAGATAAAACATCCTAAAATATACTATTGAAATTAATCGTGTTAAAAACCTACCTGTTTCTAATGTCTAATTTGAAATTAAAAACAATTCAAATCTTTATTACTCTTTCTTAAAAGAGGGATGTTTAATCCAATTGTAAATTTATAAGTTTTGATGGGGAACTTGTTTTTAATGGTCTAGAATTGTGAAATTTAAAGTTTGAAGAATCGAAATTGATTACCTCACATATAATTAGTAATATCTTTGAGTATCTACAGCAACAAGAAGATTGGGTTTGGAAGAAAGATTTAAATTTAGTTCTGTTATATAAGACATGTTCCATTGTATTTAAGTATCAATAATTTAATTTAGTCATCTTAACTTAGTTCTCATTATTTTTTATATGTTTCATATTCTTCCTCAACCTAACCATTCTTGATTTTTTAGTCTTTATTTCTCTTATCATTGAATACTGTAATACATTGAATAATTTTAGAAATGGCCTGTTTGAGTCCCAATGTAATAAAGATACAGTGGACCTTATGCCTGTTACGGAATCAGACGATTTAGAGTTCTTATACGAGTTCATTACCGAATTCCTGGTAAAGACTGGATCTGAAATTGCCAAACGAGTTTTGGATACTTGGCCATCTTGTTTGAAAACATTTATCAAGGTATTTAATTGTTTTTGAACTAGAAATTTTAATCTATTATTGTTGATATTTTAGTGGACTGTTCTAGGGTTTGAGTCCACCACAACATTATATCTTAGTAAATATTTCATTACTGTGTTTAATTTTGTAACATTAATAAATAAATAATTTAATCTACCTTCTTATATGTTGCATAATTGTTGCAAAATTAAAAAAAATTACAACTTATTTTGTGCAATTTTAAGTTTTAGAATCAATTTTTTTTATCCTAATTGCTCATGGGAGTATGTGTTTATCATCAGGTTTTTCCTAAAGATTACCAGATTGTTTTAAAGAAAGCTAAAGAAAACCAAGAAAAGTCTAAAACTTTAAAAGATATTTACCAATCTGATACAATAAAGGAAAAAACACACATTAAAGACATCGAAGATATTGTGAAGAATGGTGGATTTATTGACAAAACTAAGTAACTCAATTTTTTTTTTACATTCTTAAATTTTTTTTAAACATTTAAGAATACCCAGTTATAAATTTATATGAAAAGGCTATTTTTAATGACCAGTGATCATATAAACTTCACCTATACTCAATATTCACCAAAATATGTATTTTTCTTCTTTTAGAGGTTTTATTAAATACTCAAGAGAAACTAGTAATTACAGACCTCCTGGACTCAGAATTGGAGATTATGAAGAAATTTATGATCACCCATCTGTGTTTAAAAATTTGAAAGTCCAAGCTGCAAGGTTGAGAAATTTTTTTACTCTATGTTTATTACATTTTGAATTGGCGGAATTAAAAAAAAAATACTTATGTGTATTTCTTTTATGTCAATTCTAGATGTATGGACTGTGGAGTACCTTTTTGTCAATCAAAAAGTGGATGTCCACTTGGGAACATTATACCTAAGTGGAACGACCTGGTTTATAAGGTATTTTAACGAGGGCTTTTTAACATTAAGTTTTACAATATATATTAATATTCAGTAGCTTCAACATAGCATCAGAACTCAAGGAAAAAAGCAAATGTTTTAACTCTCAAATAATTTATATTTGCAATTAATGTATCGTTTCTCCCTCTTTCTCTTTATTATTGAACACTATAGGAGTGTTAAATGTTATGTAAATTAAACCTGTCTTATGCAAAATATATTTCATGATTAAATTTATGATTTTTAATCCATGTAATTCAAAATTATTTTTGTACTGTGTAGGGAGAATGGAAAGAAGCCCTTGAACAACTTTTACTGACCAACAATTTTCCTGAGTTCACTGGCAGAGTTTGCCCTGCTCCATGTGAGGTATTTTGACAAATTTTACCTTTAAATGTGTGTATTATAAATTTGTGATCTTCCACTTTCATTGTAAAGAAATTTAAACTGAATGAAGTTTTGATAGATGTAATTTTAAAAGTTTTGAAAAAAGTACATAAAATTTTACATCATTCCATCATATCTTACTTTGAATGATGTTTTAGCTGAAACTATCTGAATCTTTTAAAATTCATTCTACAAACTTAATATTTCTCTGATTAGTAAGAAAAGCAAGCATTTTATTGAACTCTTGTGTTTGTGTAAAAATTATATTTCATTCATGTTGACCAAGGGTATAAAGGTTTTAGTTTAGGTAACCTTAAAACTAGAATATTTGAACTATTTTTAAAATTTGAAAGTATTTTTTAAAGTTAAATGCTCTAAAAAATGCATGTAGAAGGTATATTCTGTTAAGTTCGAAAATTGATAGACCAGACCAGAATATTTTTTGGTTTTAAAATTTTTGCTGGGGATAATATTCTACATTGATAATTTTTAGTACCAATTCAATTCCCATTAAATTATAACAAATTTCCCGATACTTTTCTTCATTCATTTTAATATTTCTAATTTCAGTCATCATGTGTTCTGTCTTTAATCGAACCAGCTGTAACTATAAAGAACATTGAGTGTGCCATCATTGAGAAAGCTTTTGAAGAAGGCTGGATGGTACCAAGTCCACCTTCAGTGCGAACCAATTTTAAAATTGCAGTTATAGGCAGTGGGCCTGCAGGATTGGCTGCAGCTTCTCAACTAAATAAGGTATTTGAAATAGTCTTCTCTCAGTTGATTAATATTTATCTGATAAAATTACTTCCAGTTATAAAACAAACCCATGTCATTTGTGGTGTATTGTATGATGATGTGATAATATAATTTACAAATGTAGTTATAAGAAAAATATTAACTTTTTTCACAGGATTATACAGAAATCTTATTTACTGTGCAAAAACCCCCCCAAAAAGTTTAACACAAGCTTAAAAATTTAAGAAATATTGACACATAAAGAAAGTTTAAACATATCCTTCAAAATATTAAAACAAGATATCTGTTTAAACTTATATTGGCTTATAAAATTATAAAACAGCTTATATAAGCTTATAAAACAGGCTTTAAATTGGAGGTAAATGTTTGAAAGATAAACCATACATTTATTTTGAATACATTTGTAGCCAGGGGTCTGTTTAGAAGAAATTTGGGTCCGTTTTCGGACCCTTCACAATATATTTCATTGTGAAAATGGACCCTTCACAAAACATTTTACCTTAAAAACGAACCCTTCACAAAGTATTTTTGCCTTTAAACAGACCCTTTTGTTCATAATACTTCAAATATTGGACCTAATTTTCACAAAAACAGGCTCCTGGCTGAAAAAACTAATTTATGCTAACTTCAAATTCACAAAATTATGAGTAGATTTTCACAATTTTTACGAAAACCGGAACCTTCACAAAAAGTCTGGAATGACCCTTGGTAGCTATTTATTTGTCAGTATTATGAATTTACCATGCATGTTTTTTAGGCTGGACATACTGTTGTTGTTTTTGAAAAGAATCGTCAAATTGGTGGATTACTGAGGTACGGAATACCAAGAATGAAACTTGGTCAAAAGGTAAAAGTTTTTGTGATTAAAAAAAAACTATTTAGATAATTTTAGCTATAAATTTTTGTATTTCTTACCATGTTATCAATACATGGAACAAAAAAAATAATAATATTGACTTAAAAACTATGGTTTTTATTAATTTTTTTTTGTTGCATGTAGTTTTTTAAATGCATTTAGAAGCATAAATGTGCCCAACTCTTTTATACAAACCTTTTACATTACTTTTGAAATTGTTTGTAGATTATTGATAGAAGAATAGAATTAATGAAAAAGGAAGGTATCATGTTCAAAACTAATGAAGAAGTTGGAAAAAAATTTCTAATCAGTGATATGTTTTCATATGACGCTGTTTTACTTGCTATTGGTTCGACAAGACCTAGAGATCTCCCAATTTCAGGTATGTTTTTGTTGTGGTATCATCTGTACTTTAACATTTTTTCAGTATGGAAAATGTACCTTCAAGTGTTATGTATTTGACTTAAGGCATCCTTTTCTTGTTCACAGGACGTAACCTCAAAGGGGTTCACTTTGCTATGGACTATTTGGAAGAATCTCAAAAACAGCAGGAAGATGGGAATCCTGCTCCTGGAAGGGCACATGGGAAAGATGTTGTTGTTATTGGTGGTGGAGACACAGGAGTAGACTGTATTGCAACTGCTGTGAGACAGGTATTTTGCAAGGACTTCATCCTATCAAATAGTAAATTCATTCACAATAATGATTGTTAACAGCAGAGTAAGGGGGAGATTGTATTTGGAAGATATTCTGGATATTTTTTTTATTGACTCTTCCAGTTTTTTTTAACAAGCTTATTGAGTGACTTTCTCTTAAGTAGTTTATAAAATGTGAGAATTTTTATTTTCTTAAAAATAGTTGGCTATATACGCTAGGTTTAACCCATTTGGCTTTTTTTTCCTGGAAAAGATGTAAACATTTTTATACAATGAATAAATATGGTCTTCATTCCCTAAGATGGGCTCTGATATGTCAGGCATGTTTTTTGATATTTGGTATTTTTTCTAAGGTTTTAGCTTCACCTGTTATTATTTCTCTTGTTAGTTTTTTTTGGAAGGCGCTTATTTGTAAAGTTGCCTTCTTTTGATGCATTTATGTTTGGCATGCATCATTCTAGATTGGTTGTACAAAGTTCATTGTTATTTTCCAGGTTCAGCTGATATAAGAAGTGATTTTCTAGGGGTTTTTTTACTGTTAGATACAATTATCTCTTACTAAGAGTAATGGTTTCTGTACTTAAAAATAAATTGACAGAAAGATACTTAAAAATTTAAACAAATATTCATGTTAAAAGTTGAGGAAAAAATTACTTTAATTTATGTCTTTGTAAGCTATACAATTTGTGATGTTAAGAATGAATATTGATTATTTACTTTAAATAAAATGGATTATTTCTGAATTTTAATTGTGTTTTATCATTAATCCAACAAATTAAAAATAGGTTTCCTTGATATTTCTTTACAGTTAGCTAAAAGCATAACAACTTTAGAACTGCTATCAAAACCTTCAGATAAAAGGTCACCTTTTAATTTGTGGCCGCAGCCTTTAAGATCCTTGAAAATAGAATATGGCCATGCTGATGTTGAGGCCAAGTTTGGAAAAGATCCAAGAAACTACAACTTACTACCTAAGGTTTGAAATGCTTTCATGCAATAATTTGAAATAAAAATTTGTTCCCTAATCACTTTATTAATCAGAGTTATTGTAATTGATGTTATTATTGACTCAAGCAAGGGAATAAAGAAACAAGAAGGTTAAATGTAATACACATAATTTTTTTCTAACATAAGTAAGCTCCTGAAAAGCATTATTTATGATTTTTGATTCAAATTTGATGTTAGTTATACTGTGAGGTTGATTCTATATTTCTTTTGAATGCCCTTTATACTGCTGAAATATGTTCTCAGTTCCATTCATATCTATCTATTTTCATTCATCCAAATGTTTCAGGAGTTTATCAATGATGGTAAAGGAAATGTTTGTGGTATTCTCACCAGTCGTGTGCAGTGGAAGAAGGATGAATATGGGCGCTGGGAAGCCTGCGAGCAGTCTGAGGAAAAGATTTTACCTGTAATTTTCTCATATTTTAACCTTCTTTAAACTTTGTTCATCACTGAGATGAACTCTTAAATGAATGAAACATGATGAAATCTTCTTGAATTTATTTCACTATAAAGTTAAACTTAATTTTTGTTCTCAAAACAGGCTGATCTTGTTCTATTGGCACTTGGTTTTCTGGGACCTGAATCTGATCTTTTGGAACAGCTTAAAGTCAAGGTAAATTTAAGAGCAAATATTGAAACACCAAAGTCTTCGTACAGAACATCAGTCCCTAAAGTATATGCAGCTGGAGGTAAAGATTTTTTGGATGTTATATTTTAAAATTTTGATTTGAAAACCTTAATGTTTGGGAAAATTTTAATTTGTTAAATAATTAGCTTGTGTCCAGATTTAAGGTTTTTGCAAATAACTAAATCAAATGCAATAAATCTAGATATAGCAAAAAAAAAAAAAAAACTGTAAAAAAAGGATAATTGATACATACCTGTTACTAAAACAGTAACAGGTATTATGCTTGCTTAACTTACAAATTGGTCTTATATCATAGGTATAGTGATATGGGCAATTTTATGCCTTTGTGGATGGTTCTCTTTTATGTATCCCAAGGCATCAGCCTCTAATACCCCTCCCCTAAAAAGAGTCAGTATTTAAAAAATAATTGAATTAAAAGGAATTTTAAAATAAAGTTGGTGTAAAAAAATTACTTGATTTTTAATACACATGTGTTTTTTAGTGGTTTTGTTTACAATTATTGATTTTGGTATCTTTTCAGACTGTCGAATGGGTCAGTCTTTGGTTGTGAATGCAATTGCTGAAGGAAGGCAAGCTGCCAGGCAAATAGATCAAGATTTAATGAACAGTACTTGTTTGGCAGGTCCAGGAGGAGTTATTTCTTGTTAAGCCTTAAAGATGGTGAAACTAACTTCTTAAACATTATTTTTCTAGCATTCATTATTTGTCTGGTTATATGTATATTTTTCTATTTAGATAAAATTTAATTTTATTCATCACTGCAAAAAATTTTTTATTGGCTGTGCATAATCTTGTTTGTTTGATTACTATCCAAAATATACTTGTTTATCATCATGAACACATGTAATGTGTAGTAAAAACTGTCAATAGAAAATTTGCAAAGGACCAATTTTCTGTTTAATTTTAGACAAGTTTTGTTAAAAACTAGGATGATTTTATATTAAATAATTAGTGATTATAAAGCAATTTTTATTACTTTCAAGAAAATTTTTATTACTGTGAAAATGTTTAATATGTGTTTAAATGTACGAAATTATTGGAATTTATGTACAAAATTATTGGAATTTTGTATTTTCCAATAATTTTAATAACTTTTTTGTGGTTAGGTAGTAGATTTATTGTAAAAAATGCCATTGTGTTTATAGGTCATTGCTCATTTATTGTCTCAAATAAAATAAATATAATTTTTTTAGCCAACCCACACTTTTTTTATTAGATATTCAAATCTTTAACCCTCTCTGTTCTAAGCTGCCTATGGAGGATTTGTGACTGTTAGGACTGAAAGGATCAACCAGTATGAATGCAAAACATTTCTATATCTAATTCTATATCTTTTAGAGAAATTTTAAAGTAGCTCAGAATTTTAGATTATAATACATTTGGTTGTAGTTAAGTATTAACAAATAGCAACTTATTCATGAGTTATGTGAAAAAATTAAATCCTTAAAAAGATTTATAGAATAAATTCCATTAATTATATACTTTTTATGTAATCTGAAGGCCACTTAAGATCTTTTAGACCTCATAGTAAGTATTAGACAAAATCTTTTTCTTATTTTGCTTTAGAAATATTTCACATAATTTTATTATGATTCTTCTTGGATAACAGGTTATTATGAGTAATCAAAATTATTTTGAGGTTTTCTTTTTATCACTTCCTGTCTACTATATGCTAATTGATTTTTTTTTTTGAAAATTGAAGGTGCTGTCTTAAGTTTCCTATCTTACAATACATCTAAAATACTGGTAAAGTGAAAATATTTATCAGTAAGACAAAAAACACCAATTTTGTTAGAAAATTGCTTACATAATTCTTTTAAATTGAGTGATTATTTTTCATTTGTGGTGAAAGTAAACAAGCCATCATTAAATACAACCAATTTATTTTATTGTTGAATTTATTTCAAACATATCAAGAGCTAAATTAAGTGTTGATCACAGACAAAATGTTAACTACAGAACATCCATAGTCTAAGTAGTAATGGCATCAACTACATTTGGTTGAAATTTCAATGTATAAAAATAAGAAAACATTTCTCCTTAAATTCTTACCTGTAGATATGACTGTAACAGATGACAAAGTCTAAATCATCGCTCTAGTGTCCTTGTCTTAAAAACTAATATTTGGCATCTTAACTTGGCTTGCATTTCTTAAAATTTTATGCTTATAACTCGGTATATCTTTCAAGAGTTTTGTAGAATTAAAATGATAGTATAAATATAAAAGGGCTATCTATAGTTTACTACTTTTAAGTAATATTTTCTAAGTATGTATTTTGTTTCTATTTGAAAAACACTGTATTAAGTACTGTTTCTAGTTGTAGAAAGTTAAAGTAAAGCTTGGCATAAATGAGAATGCAAAATTTATGCTTAATGTTATGTTTTATGTAGGGGTAAATATGGATTGATAGTACAAGTTAAAATTACAAAAAGTATCCAAGTAATTAATTATCAAGTTTAAGAGTTACTCTTATTTTTATCTCATAAAATTAGTTTTTTTCTAAGATGTTTTATACCAAATGATTTAATTCAATAGATGCATGAATAACATTCATGAGTATTAAGGTAATATGCTATATAATCTTAATACATATATCTAAGAGCCTTTACTTATACTAATACCATTATACATATTTTTAAAATAGCATTATAATGTTAAAAGTATATCTACTCTTCAAATTTTTAACAGTCATAAAACTATGTTTTTTAGTCTTAAAACTACAATTGGAAATTTAAGCCAAGAAATTTTAATTTTTTTTGGTCAACATTGTACAGTAGTTGATTTGATGAGAAAATTTAGTAAAATTAATTTTTTAGTTAAAGATGTTACAAAATTCTGAAGAGAAATGTGGATAATCAAGTTTAAATATACATTTTTCCTATTCTAATTTTACAATTAGCATCTGATATCCAAATGGAAACTGAGGCATACAAAAATATGTATGTTCCTTTTTTCCAATTTATTTCTCAGAGTGCTATTTATGTATTTGATGAAATTTTCATATCAGTAGAAAATAGAATTTTTAAGTTATTATTTCCTATTCTTTCTAATTAAGATAAAAATTAAATATAGTATCCATTTCTACAATCTTAAACATATAAAGATCAATAAAAATGAAATATCTCAAATTACTTAATTTTTACAAGCAAACCTACCTCTGTATTTGCTTTTTGATTGAACTTTTTTGTGTTAGCTTCAACATTTTTGTATTTCCATTTGCAATTTACTATGCATCTCATTTGCTTTTTTATCCTGCTTGGAAGTAACAATTACATTAAAACTTTTTTTTAAATAACAAAAATATTAATTTGATAATTCTCAACTTATTATTCACTCTTTTTTTCAAGAAATGTAAATTTGTTTATTCAAATTTTGTTAATGAGGGACCGAATGCTCCTCATCTCATACAATTTGAATAATTTTCTTTTAAAATTCCTGTTTGTATGTTTTAATGTATCATAAAACAGTACGACTAATTCCTTATCTCAAATATAAAATTAAAATCCCTAATAGGTTTTGTCTGTTATATAAATGAAAACATAACCAGAACATTTCTGCTGTGTTTAGCCTGAATACTAATAATATATGAATCAAAATTTCTTGTTTTTGAAAGTTTTTATACAGCTGTACATGATATAGTATTTTACATATCTGATGTGAATGTTTAGTGTGATTGAGCTATTAGTATCCTGATGTATGAAAGTATTTTGAGGGTCCAATTCTTATTACATGATATATCAATATAATTCAAGCTTTTAACATTTATCAGTGCCTAACTTTTAACAGTGCTTATCCATTTTTTTTCTCATTTGTATAATGAAAAGAAATTTTGTTCAAATAAGTTTTCTAAAAATAATTTAAGGTAAGAAAAATATGTTTGGCAATTATTATGAGATGGGAAACAACATAGATATTTTCACCATATCCCTTTTTTACGAGAAATGTATTCTCAGATTGATTAGAAACACAGTAAATATTCATAATCAATCAAGTTTTGTAAAAAATGTAATACTAACTCAAATCAATCTTCCCATTCATTTAAGTCCGTCTCAACCTACTAAGTTCAAAAATTTGGCAGTAGAAACATTCATTTGTCCTGTCATCAGCTTCAAAAAGTTCAGGACTGTCAGATACTTTACAAAGAGGGCAATCGTACTGCTTGAGTTTGTTTATTGTTGTCTGAAGACTTGAGATTATTTGGCATATTGAAGAGTTCAGTCTGGGGTATTAACAGCTTTTGCACCTTGCTAGTTTTTGACCTTTTTACTATGGAATTGGGTCTTTTGAATTCAGTTGTATGTTGGGAGCAATTAGCCCAATCAATTTAACAACTGGCCTGTTTTATTTTATTTTCACACACTAATTTTTTAATTTGCCAAATTTTTGAAGAGCAACCATAATATATTAGTTTTACCAGTTTTCAATTTATGTTAACCCTTTTGATGGAGCATCATAAAAAAACTTGGAACATGAAACTAATGAACTTTAAACTAATTTAGGTTATAATGTTTGGTATTAATTTTCTCATTAATTAATACCTTAATTTTAGTATTTCTAGATGGACAAGAATATAACTTCCTCAAAAGGGATGTTAAAAAAGCTGCCTACTTTTTTCCCTGTTCAGTCCTCGTAGTAATAGATATAAAATATGGTTGTGATTTCTCAATTAATCTTTGTATAGATACACTTGTTGGTTTCCAATATTTCTAAAAATAGTTAGCTTAGCAGTATTGAAACCCATTCAAGGAATCCTTCAGCCATGTTCAAAACATTTTTGTAAACATACCATATTATTAGAAGCAAAAGTTTACTAATTTAGACTGTTTGATTCCAACAAAACGTATTTCGATAATCACAACCGTTAATAAGTCACTGCAAAACTTGCCAAAGCAGTTAGTTTCAAACGTCCCTTCAAACGTCAACGCATCGCGACTATAATTATAATCATTAAAAGCGGTAGTAATACACATTTTCATCATCTACCGATTCTCGCCAACGACACTAAAGAAAAAAAAATAACGTTAAAAACAGTAACTGGCCATCACCGATATACGATGCTGGCTCAAAGTCTTCCAGCATCGGTTTCCGTTTTGTAGCCACCGTGAACAGAAAAAGTGGATTGAACCTCGCGCTTGTACCGCAATGCCATGAGATCTCGGTGTATCCTCTGGTGCAAGTGGTCTCAGACGTCTGAGCCGGTGCCCCTCCCGTAGCGGTAGTAGGTGGACCCTTCCGGGTCCTTGACGAGGGGCTGCACCAGAGGGGCCTCCTGTCAGGAGGATGAGAAGCCCTTGCCGGGGCTTGAGGAGAAGCCGGGCATGGGCATGAAGGGAAGCCCGTTCTCTTGGTGGGGCGTCCCCGCGTCGCCGGGCTCGTCCGGGCTCTTGATGGGTTTCGTGGAGCCCCCGCAGAATATGGCGAACTTCAACTGTCGGCATAGAGATCCACACAAAGACTCCTGGAAGAAGGGGTGTTGCTTTTAAAAGACTAATTTTGTTTCCAAAATTTTTACTTCATTTTTCAAATAATGTCCCAAAGTCACAGGTAAAATACTGTCTATCACAGGAGTTTCCAACTTCCAAGTACTCGAGGGCCACAATCGAAATCACAAGTCAAGTGGCGGGCCGCAAAGTAATCTGGCTCCTTTTTTTTTTTTAACCATGATGCATTTTTCGGGGGTCGAGCTTTTAATATCGAGTGTTTGTAAAATCACAACCATGTACAGTGGAAGCTCTTATAGCGTAATTAATCCGTACCGAGTTTTTTGTCGCTATAAGAGCAAAATTCGAGTGATACACTCGAGTGTAGAATATCACTCGTTTAAGAGCAATAAACTCGTTAAGCTAAACTATCAATTTTGATGCTTTTCGGGAAGGTGGACTCGATTCCCTCAATGATGTATTTTTAGTAGACTAATTTATAAAGTCTGGAGGAAATCTCAACCTGAAAACGATATCATTGGGATTTAGAACACAGTTCGAATCATCCAATTGATCTTTCCTCACTTTAAACAATTATTTCTTATTTTATGAAGTCTTGATACTTCCAATTTCATGTTATCTTTGTTATCACCTTATCTTTTGCTTTTATTTTAATTTATATAAAGTTTAAGATCAATATTTTACAGAGTATAAATATTTGCTTTTTAAATTTTGATTTTGATATTAATTTCTTGCATAGCTTAGCTTCCTTAGAAAGGTCTGATGCTTAACAAAATGTATGACATCAATTTCACCTGCATCTGCATGCAATTTGAAAAATTTATGTCTTAAATATAAGTCAAAAAATTGGAAATAATAAAAAATAAATGAATACGCTAATAAATTTAAAGTCTAAAATCAACAAGGACATTAGGTAGCGAAAGGTTTCGTTTGGGATTGTAGCCGGTTACCCCGGGCGAAAGCAAGCGAGAAGAAGATGCGATCGTTACTTGGTGCTGTTTGTCATATTCTGATATTTGTTTATTGGCTAATTCTTGTGTGATGCACACAAACCGATCCAGAAAAGTATTCGATAAGCTGAATCGATTCGAAGATTAGTCTTTATAAGAGCACAAAAGTGCTCTTATAGAGACTAATTTTTGGGTCTTTATAAGAGCAGGTCGCTATAAGAGCTTCCACTGTAATCCTAATTGAAATATTTAAAGCATTTACCTAGTATGCAATTTGCAACTAAATCATTCTTAATGAAAAATATGAGAGTAAAACATATAACACTAATAAATTAATCTAATTTTTTTGTATGATTATTTATTAAAATTGGCTTTCAAACGGGAAAAAGGTTTTTAGAGGAATTCACCAGATTTTGATAACATTAAGCGATATATTGATAACATAAAACTACAAATTCTGCGTTAATTTAAATAAGAGTGATCGGCACCGGTCAATTTTGCTAACACTATCCGATTGATTGCTTTCCCGCAACAGAAGTCCTCTCAAGGAAAAGCAAGTTTTACAGGCTGACGGGTGGGTTGCAGAGAAGACAACTTCTGTACTTACCCTCTCTTCGCTGGGTACCTTTCTGGACTTCCACACAAACTCGAAGATGACGATGATGCATCCGACGGTGACTCCGCAGATGAGGACGAGGAACACCCCTCCGACGTTGGCCAAACCCAGCTCGGAGGCGGAGCTGGAGCCCGTGGCGTCGTCCTTGGAGCACTTGGTGCTCAGACGCTTCTTCTTCCACCAGCGCTCCTTTAGCACGTGCAGCATGCCGCCCTCCTGCAGCTTCAGGATGGCAGACGACATGTGGGTGCGGTACGGGGAGCCTACAAACACACATTTCATATATAGTGCTGTCCTATAAAAACAACCCACTCCAAATTGTACCCTAAAAACAACCCATTGAGATTTTTTAATTACATAATTAAAATAATTTTACCATCTCATATACCCTGTCCGTCTATGCCTCTTAGAGTGTCAGGGATGTAAAAACTGGTCAAATAACGGTTTATTTACTTATTTTTTAAACAAGCCGAGATAATGTAGATTTTTGGCAAAAAATGTGCTTCAGATTTACAGATTTTGTAAAAATGTATGTTATAAAGACTTTAGAGCATTTTTATGTTATCCCATTACTATGAGAATAAAATATTTAAGTTTTAGCTCAGTCCGCCAATTAGAGTCCTTCTAGGAAAAAGTGGGTCTTTTTTCAAGTTCTTTCTTAATTGACTGCCAATTTGCAATGGATAATTGGAATTAAACATTCTAAGCACTAAAATGTTAAGGAGGATGAGCCGTTACAACAGTTTTTTGTTCGATTTAATTATCCTTTTTATTAAGCTTTTAATGGAGAAAATATTAAACAGTGGGTTGTTTTTAAAGGACAGCACTATATATCCTTTCAAAAATATCAAAAGCCTGATTTTTTTAGGAGAGTGATTTTAAAGTTCAAAAGTAGATTGAAATGTATTGAAAATAAATACTAAGCATCCGGTTGAACTTTTTTTTACTATGCAGCATCAGGCGCGGATCCAGCACGGCTCCAAGAGGAGGGCGCACTTTTCCAGACCGTCACCCTTACCTTTTGAGACAAAATGTTGGGGATTTTCTAACAAGTATCTCTCAAGATCCCCTTTTGGTACCGCTGAAGGGTATGGGGGCCCTCCCCCAGAATTTGTTTTTTGAAATTTGACCTGTTAAAGTAGGGTTATCACTCATTTTGAGTATTTTTTTTATGTCCAAGGGGGGCACTGATGTCCAGAGTTCCCCCACCCTTGGATCCGCGCCTGGTTCTGTGTAATTGTGAAAAATATAGAAATTTCAGTAAATTACTACGTAAACATGTAAGTAACACACGTTATACATTATCCGAATTCCTTTTTTAACTACTATTAGAAAATAGAAAAACACCTGAAATTTCATAAAAAAGCAATAGTCTACGTTACTAGAAAGAAAATGAAATCTGCTTTCAAATAGTGAAAAAAATCGCTGGGGTTTGGAGTTAAAGAGGTCTTTTTGCATAATAGTTTAATAACAGAAAGTACGTATTTAGTTCCGATTAAAAACCACCTTAACATAAGTAACCAAAAAGAAAAAAATACTGAACGTGGACCTTTTATTTCAGAGAAAATAACAAGAGTACCTTCTCAAACCTTCTACTGACAAGTTCGATAAAATTTGAGCAATAGTTTTCATTTTATGGCCGTTTCTGTAGGAGTTAACTTACAATTAGTTAGTCTAGTCACAAATCCTATCTCACTATCGAATTCGGATATCCCATCATGGCCCCTATGACCAGTGGCGGATCCAGAGACTTGGTTTGGGGGGGGTGATTTTACCTATATGCGCATTCGACATTACAATCAATTTTCACTTTTACATTCAATTCATAAGAGGAAGACACATAAAATATATTTGGTGGAAAGTTCCACTTTCTACTGATTTAATTGTAAACCATTAAATGCATGATTAAAATAATTCATTTTCCCTTTTTAAAATGGAATTTCTACTTAAATGCATAAAGTATACACTAATATATAACAAGACAGACCAAAATAAAGAAAAATTAGAGAAACAGAAAAGTCACTAAAAGTAAAATTACCGCAAATCCACGAATGCCTTTTTCTGTTTATAATTATTTCTTTTAGCTTTTTCACAATTTAGAAATTTAGTAAACCGAATTAAATCATTAGAACCTTGAAATGATAAGTAATAATGACATTGAAAGCTGCCCTGTTAATGTTAAGTTCTCAAAATAATAATAAAAACTTAATAAATGTACATAAAAATATTAAATCTATTACTAAATGATAAAAACAATTTTCTTTTGTATATGTATTCCGAATTTAGCAACCAAGAAGAAAATTTAAAATAGCAATTTCTCTTAATAATTAATACAGTGATATACTTGAGTTTAAAAAATTATGAAACATCGAAACATAGTTTAAAAAAAAGAAAAGTTGCAGAAAATGGCAAAACTACCTCAGCTTTATCTTCAAAAAAATCATTTCTTGGCTTTTTCTTAAAAAACGAAAGCTGAGTTCCACTGTTCGTTTCTGAGCACGACCATGTTCACTATTTCCGGAATCCATTTTTAGTGATAGTAAAACGCCAAATTTTAATAAAACAGCAAATCAGTGTAAAAAAACGAGGCAAGTCAAACGTTGGAAAGAAAATCAACTAAATTTTTTACTAGTACAGCTTAGCATATGTACGACATGCTCCGCCCACAAGTTTTGACTATCCCACTGCCAACAAATAGCTGTTATCCCCTCCCAATATGGGATTGCCAATCGCTCTGAAAAAGCTTTGATTGGCCCTTAAATAGATGTTGAAAAACAGTGAGATTAGAAAATATACAAACAAGCCGCCCGCTCTGGTTTTTGTGTGCAATTATACCAGTAATCAGCCTCGATATGAGGTCCAATTCACCCCGATACAGATTTCTTTAACACCGGCTGAAATTTCCGGTGACCAAAGAGTACCGAACAACCCCAAGAGAGGAAAAAGTGGTCATTAGCGCGGACCCTCTGTCAACCCTTTTATCAGGGCTCGGGAAGGGAGCCCTCTGAAAAGTGATCGATGCTTTGAAGTTATCATTTAACGAGTTGCTACTATTGCCGAAAAGGGGCACTGCGAGAAACCGGAAAAAATACTCGCTCAGATGGTGACAGCGGTTTCTCAGTAGATATTATTCACAAGTCAAGTTAATCGCTGTTATCGGGGATGTGATTTTCGGCCGGAAATTCGGCGAGGTCACTTTGTTGGGGGGGTGATCACCCCAATCACCCCCCCCGTGGATCCGCCACTGCCTATGACTAATATCTGTTCGAAAGTTATGGCCGGAAACTACCGCGTAGTAGAAAAATTCTTAATCTCGTCTGACAAATATTAAGAGCATCCACGACACCCTTTTATTAAAGAGTTTAAGAAAGTTCACTCTAGGAATAATTAGCATCAAAAAGATGGATACTTAATAAAAATATTATTTTAGACTTTTCAGTGGTGAGTGTTACCGTGTGGCGTGGCGATGCCGTATCCTTTGGAGTCGAGCAGCCCGCCGACTTGAGTGAGGTCGCAGTTCCTCTCGACGATGAACTCGATGGTGGTGGACTCCATGAGGAACGCGTAGTTGCCCTTCTTCACTCGCTCGACCCCTTTCTGGTTGTTGTCCGTGAACACGGACGGGCGCTGCGATTCCATGAAGGACCACATGCGCTTGTAAGTTGGGAATACAGATTCCTGTGGGAACACACGTTAGCCACGACTTTTAAAAAGTTCCTTAGACTGCGTGATCTACACTAGTGTCCAAAAATTAAGTATAATTTGATTTTTTTGGGAATAATGACACAAATATTAGTTCCTTATCAATGAAATTCATCTCATAGGAGTGGGTCCGGGATTAAATTACCCAAATAATAGTTTAAGGAGTGTACAGAGGCCCTCCGTTGTTAATGGAGTTACATACACATTTAAAACGATACCAAAAACGTTCGTGTGAGAGTCATTTAGCAAAAAAAAATATCCCTGTTATTTGCTTGCGCTGGGAACTATATCCTTCGTTTGCTCTCACAAGGAAACTTCCCAGGATTAACTTACAAAAACGGACGAAATTTTACAGACATTAGAAGATGACTCTAAACACTTTCTGTAAAAAAAAGCTGCGGAATTTCATTAGAGAGGAGTAAATTAATATTGAAATTTGGGTTCTGAGTTGCCGAACCCATTCAGTTAGCACCACTTGGGGTGCATTCAATGAACCTTTTTTTTATTGATAGATTTAAATTGATTCAGAGAAAACGCGGACAGTTCATTGAGAATTTTCTGCATTTCTCACTTAGCATGGTTGCATTTGGCGTTAAAAATAATTATTTTTAAGAATTTTTTACAGCTTTTCTACTGTAATTCCGCAGCTAATTTTATTCACAGTAAGCCTTTTGAGTCATCTACTAACCCCTGTAAAATTTTCGTACATTTCTGTGAGTTTAACCTGAGAACGTTTCCTAATCAGCTTATTTCTCCATTGCCAAGAAACGTTGTAGTCTAGTATATATGTTATACGCAATAAAGGAAAAATACAGATCTCGATCGAAAGTCAAGAGCGCCATCTTCTGGCAACTTCGTGCAACCTCTTACCTTGAAGAAGGACTGCGTGGATCCTGAGGCGACGCATCCGTAGGGTATGTTGGTTTGCTTGGCGAGGTCCTCGGCGCTCTCAATAGGCGATGCCAGTCGCTCGACGGTCAAGAAGGCGGCCAGGTTGGCTGTGTACGATGACACCATGATCAGCGTGAAGAACCACCACATCACGGCGATCATGCGGGTCGATATGGCCCTGCAACACTCCATGGCGTTACATATACATGGGAGAATGGTATTCAAATCATATTGATGTATGTCTTATCGTCCCCAATATATCTACTATCTATACTTGACAGCTACGTTTCAGGGCCCTATGACGTCACCAACAAACAAAGTAGTTCTCAGCGCGGTATCTGAATACTGAGTGAAATGAAGAACGTCAATTTAAAACTATGATTATTTTGTTAAACCCATGTAAATATAGCGTCTTTTTATTACGATTCGCGTAACGAAACTCCTCCTAGCAACCCAACAGGCTTTCTGTTTACGCAGTTTCTGCTTCCTTGTAGTGACGTCATAGAGTCAGGAAACGTTGCTGTCGAGTATACTCATACTATGGTAGTGTTACTAAGAGTCTCCATTGATGGTCCTATTACGTAACATAATTGAAAAAATCGCAATTAATAATAAAAGATCTTTTCAGAGCCGTTAGGCATAGCCTTCCCCCATCCCCAAGCTATATCTAGTGTGCTCCACAGAAGAGTTTCATTCTCCATGCATACATGTATAACACATGAAGGACTTACACGAACTCAAAGTCGTATTTGAGTTACTTACAGCCATAGCCATCAGCGTCAGTGTTAAATCTTATTTAGTTCAAAGAAGGATTCCACCAATCAAAGTCAGCGAAAAGCTAATTAATTTTTCTTTTATTTAGCTGCTGATTAACCGCGCCGTTAATGGCCGTGCACTATAAAAAAATACGGCACGTTACACCATAAAGTGGTGGAAGAAATTGCCGCCTTAGTCACAGTGGGATCACCCTCCCAGTTTAGGTGGGAGCAGTGGCGGATTCAGGGGGGTGGCTCTCTGGAAAGTGCCCTCCCTTGGAACAAAAAAATCACTCATAAGGACCAAAAAATGTCCCAAAAAGTACTCAAAATGAGTTAAAACCCTACTTTTACACGTCAAATTTCAAAATTTTTTCATGGGTGACTCTCATACCCCCCCAGCGGTACCGAAAGGGGATCTTGATACTTTTAAGAAAATCCCCGAAATTTTGAAATTTTTTTCAAAAGGTAAAGGTGATAGTCTGAAAAAGTGCCCCCCCCTTGGAGCCGTGCTGGATCCGCGCCCGTTCTCTTCACATGAGAAAACCGTGAAGCATCCCTTCCATAACCTGTGAAATATAAGTTTAGAGCTCTGTTCTTAATCGGTTTGGATTATTTCATTTTAGTGGTAGTGGTATTTAGTCACCGCTTTTTAAATTAAGTGAAAAGTATTAAGTGGAGCATAAATTTTGCTCCGTAACGGGATCTATGTCCTACGTGCAAAGTGTTTCTCTTCACATGAGAAAACCGTGAAGCATCCCTTCCATAATCTGTGAAATAAAAGTTTAGAGCTCTGTTCAAAATTGGTTTGGATTATTTCATTTAAGCGGTAGTTGTTTTTAGTCACCTCTTTTTAAATTAAGTGAAAATTATTAAGTAGAGCAAAAGTAATAACTCTGTAACGGGATCTATCTGTGATGTCCTGCGTTTGGAATCGCTCTGTTAATATAAGGTAACAGTCCAGGCATTCTTTCCGTAACCTGTGAAATATTAGTTTAGAAGTAATTATGTTCTTAAACGGTTTCGCATTAGTGGATGTGGTTTTTAGTCACCACTTTTTAAATTAAGAAAAAAAATATTAAGTAGAGCATCTTCATTCACTCTGACTGTAATTTTGTTACCACTTAATAAATTAGGATAAAAATCCTTAGTTAAATGAAACGCCTGGGTTGGTGGTAGGGGCTTGCGGATGGAAGAATTAATTACTGTCCTCCTCATTCTTAAGGCTCTTACATTCTTTCAGTTTCCGCTGTAGGCAAAAGAATTAAATTCTTGAAATGTTACAAAAAAGAGTGTAAAAGTCACCGATACGGTCACAGTTAACGTTGAAAATTAGACATATTAAGACCCCCCGTGAATTAAGCAGGAAAATTTATAAATACCAATCAGTATTTATTTCCGAGTGCTATACCCGCTGAGAAGGCTCAGATTCGATCTGAGGGCCTTTCGGATGGCAGTCTGGTGTGCTAACCACCAAGCCATCCGTTCCTGCAGCTGCGGCAGTCTTGTAATTAATTTGAAGTTGATACTTCACCATTTAAAAAAGAAACAAAACAAGAAATGTTGCCGAGGATCGAACCCGAAACCTTTTGTGAACTACTGTCCCCAACCTCAGACGGCAGTGCGTTAACCAACCGTACCATCCGTTCCTGAAGTCCCTGGTTAATTTTAATAATTTAAAGTTAATATATAAATTCAAAATTTGAAAAAGTGGTAGGCAGGCTTTGAACCCGGGTCCTTTCGATTTGTAGCATCACGATCTTGACGTCCAGGCCATTCGCTCACATATCTCCGAGAATTTTAAAGCTACTGGAGATTATTAATTTCGATATTGTAAACAATAAGAATCATGCAGTGTGTGTTATCTAAGTCTTATTTTTCTCAATTATGTTTATAATTTATTTTTTGTGTGAATTTTTTATATCATCCTGTGTCAACCTGCAATCTGACCCTCATGTGTGAATTTCACTAACACTTTTAGGCGTTATTCTTTACTGTGAAAGAAACATGAAAATGTATTTATTTGAATTTTTTGGTGATTTTTTTTTTAAATTTTGAAAAAAAAAAGTTTTATAGCTCTTTTATCTCGAATAACTCCAGCTTAAAAAATGCATCGATCTTTACAAATTATTTTTTAAATTTGAATTTCATATACAACCTGACTATAGATTAAAAAATAAAACTTTTTTCTAATAAAAAAGAACATTTTTTTTTAATTTTAAAAATATATGTTTGTTGAATTTATTTTCAGTGCTATTTCTTATTTGTTTGTAAAATTTTCGGTTCGAGGCTTTTTTTCCAATTTTATGAATTTGAGTGTGTATGAAGGACAACCAACCACTCCATAACTTTATTCATGGGTAGGCAAAAAGTCGATCCACTTTTGGAAGTTCCATAGAAACTATCTATTATCATAACTTTGAACTTGTTTTTTTATTGCCTTAAAAAATCCCTAAGACTGAAGGGTGCTAAGACTGAAAACCATTTTTATTCCGATTTTTTTTATTATTATTTTCAAAAGTGCACTGACTTTTTGCCCACCCTGTATTCATTAAAATATAAAAAAAATATTGACATGAAACAAATTATTGACAACAAATCGAGTTCATATAGCTCATTATAGAGATAGTAGTGTTGTGTCATTATCCCTGCAAGAAAAATAATTGATTAGCAGGTAACAAAATGGTATAAGACGGCTTTTTAATATTTCAAAATACATTTCAACCAGGGGCGGATTCAATGGGGGGCACTTCGGAAAATGCCCCCTCCTTGGGCTGAAAATGAAAGGGAAAGATGGGGAAAAGAGAGAAAAGGCGTAAAAAAGAAAGTAGATTTTGAAAGACCAAGAATTTTTTTTTGTCATTTAAAAAAATATAATTATTTTTTTCTACTTTTTACCCTTTTTTTCTTTTCCTTTTCCCTTCTTGGCCTCTTTTTTTTAGCCCAAGGCTTCTGTGCGTATCAAAAATGAATTATTCAGGGTCAAAATCCCTACAATTTTCTAGGGGAGGATCCCCAGACCCCTTAAAAAATTTGCGTTCTTAAAAGACAGTTACAAGGTTCAGATCCCGATCATAGGTTCAGAAAAAGTTTCACTTATACTGTTTATCAAACATGTTGGGGTTAAAAAATAAAATTCATTAAGGGGGATCTTTATAGAAAAAAGTAAAATTTAGTCTATTTTGCGTGCAAAGGTAGAGGTGATCCTCAAAAAGTGCCCTCCCCTTGGAGACCTGCTGGATCCGCGCCTGGGTGGGAGGTCCATCTGTATCGCGGTGTCGTATTTTTTTACAGTGTTTAATATGGCTGTTAGTGTAAGATTTCAAAAAAGAAAAAGTAAAGAATTCGTTTCATAGCTAATTAGAAATTAAATAAGCATATTATTTTGATAAAGGAAATAAATCCCAGTTAAGAAATTGTTTCAATATATTTATCTACTCAAAATCTTTAAGGAAATTCCCGTTATTTCCCTTGTGTAACATAGTTCCTGGATTATAATACTTTCACTATTAGCCAAGATAGTCAAAATATTAGATTTTTTTACATCTTTTACACCGGTAGGAAGTCATAAGCTAAATAGGCCTGTTAGTACATGCATATTAGGAAAAAATTTGTCCGAAACCGGACATTTAAAATAAAACCAAATCCACGTTTAGGGACCATTACTAATGACGTCAGATTTTCGTGTGTTTTTACACCCCTCCCCCATGTCAAATGTCGTTACATTTCAGTGAACCCCTCCCCACACTGTTATGTCATTCTTTCGAAACTAAAATCAAACACCTACAGTACTTCCTGTTTATGTTCGCTGTTACCTGGGGGTGATATCGCATCCTTGACACATGAGACATCCTATTGTGAACCAGAGCGTGTTGAGTAAAGTGAACTGATTCTCCAATTCTTCTGGTTCAAGATCACACGGGTGGGGGTTGACCCATTCGTAGGCACTGAAGCGAGCTACTATGAACAGGAAGAGGGAGACACCTGGAACATTCAATATGAATCAGTAAAGGGGAAGATTGAAATATACGAAGGTGCAGACTGATACGATTAATTAAAATGCTTATATTATAAAACATAAAATTACGGGATAAAAATATATTTTATATTTTTTTAAAAATATTTTTTTGCGCCAAATCTATGTGGCTATCATTTAGATTTGAACATTCTTTTCAATGTTCTGTTTTTGGGTAAAAGTTTTTCTTGTGGTGGTTAGCCTGCTAATTTCATTGTATTTTCAATATTTATCAGCAAGTGAAGCTTGCCGGTTTCATAGATTAGTCGGTTATAGGGTACCAACAGCGTAAGTTGCTCTTGCTTCTTACTTGCAGGTTTATTTATCAGTTGCTCTATTATAAAGCCGTTGTTAATTAATTTAACTGGTGAGTTTGAGCATTAAAACCAGTTTGGGAACTACCAACTACATCACAAATGAAACAAAACAGAAAAAAAAAACATGTTTTTTTTTTCTAAGAAAACGGATTTTTTTTTTGCAAAAAATATGGGTAATTTCTGAAAGAGATATACAGATATTTTTTACAGAGTGTACTTTGATTTCAAATAACTCGGCTTTCGCACACCCTGGTACACTAACCAAAAAGAAAAATAACTCAAATATGTTCTCAATATTCGCTTATCTATTGATTCAATCACCTCAATCTCTCGAATAATCCATAGTATAGAGAAAGATTTGAACAAAAGAAACAAAATTGCATAAGGTCTTCTCACCTAGGAAAGCTGTGGCCATGTAGAGCCAGACTTCTACGGAGAGGGGGGATAGGAAAGAAAACAGCTTGGGCACCTTTTTTGTGGGTTTCTTGAACAGAATGGAGATCCCGAGGTTCATGAAGGGCATTGTGAAGTCCACAGCTTCCTCGCGGACGTAGGTGACGGTCAGGTCGGCGATGGCGAGGTCCGCCTTCTGCAAAGTCCAAAACCTCTCTTATTTTTTTATTTCAACAAGTTAGTTTTTGTGGGACTACTCACTGAAACGCAACATTAAAGGAAAAATCTAAATTTATCTTTATTAAATCTTTTTGTTTCTTTGTGTTTTTGTATCTTTTGGTATAATTTGTTTGTTTGTATCAATTCTCTCCCTAATTTCCCCCCCTTTGATTCCCCTCTATATTTTTACCTCTTTTCTAAGAGTATATTCTTATTTCCTCTTACATTCATTTTTGTTCACTCTATATTTTTTATTGTCCTTTCTGTTTCCTCTGAACTTAATTCTAACCTCCGATTTTTCTTTCCCTAACCTTACACTGTAAAGAAAAGTCTCGAAAAATTAACGGTTTTAAAGTGGCAGCTGGGTTAGTTGCCAAAAACCGTAAATATTACATATTGAATCCGTAAAAGCAACGCGTTTTACCTTTTAGTAAACAGAAACATGGATTAAAATGGTAAAACGCTGTTGTTTTTACGGATTTACCTCGTAATTTTTACAGTTTTGAACAACCAACCCAGCTGCCAGTTTAAAACCGTTAATTTTACGAGACTTTTTTACAGTGTATTTTCTTTCACATTTTATCCCTCTTTTAATCCTCCTCACAGATTTTACTTTCTCTCACTCTCTATTCTATTTATCCTCTTTCAAATGCCGTCTCTTTTAATATTGATTAATTAATTTTTTTTGTCTTTTCTACCCATACAGTTTTCTTTTTTCATCACTCTAGCTCTCTTTTCCCATCTCTTATTTAACTTTTTAAACTTTTAACTACTTCCTTCTTTTAACCCCTTAAGACCAAAGCACCCCAATTTTCCATACAATTTAATGACAATCTCGGGCGGACAAGGATTGAAAGGATTAATCTCTCTCCCGACTCTCCTCTCGTTATATCAGAGGTGGAAAAAGTCCGCAGACTATTTAGCCACTTTTAGCATCCTACATGGACCCTCCTAACCCTGTATAACTTAGAACCCCTTACTATTTATAAAAAAATTCAAAGGCGACATTTCTTTCATCAAATTTAAAAAATTCGTGATGTTTCAATATAATTATTTCAAGTAGGTATACTTTATTTCAATCGTCATCCCTCAAAGGTAGTCCAAACTTTTGTTACTATTTAAAATATTATTCAACCTCAAAATAATTTTAGTTCCATTTAAATAGCTCGAGGGGTTTTAAGGATCTCTTTAATCACATATAGTCTTTGAAGGCACTGTTAATAATTTAGAGCCTGTTTTCTCTCCCCCATTCGCAATTTGTATTCAACATTCAACTCCTGATAATAATCAGTAGAATGAATAATGTATTCCCCATTTCGTTCACCACACACTGTTTTTACTACCTCCAATAACAAGCTTTTTTTGTAACCCTTTCTCAGGCCCCTTCAGAGAAATCTTGAAGGACCACCGGCAGCTATACTTAGTCATCTCTTCCGTTCTCCCTTTAGATCAGTGGTTTCCAACTCGTAGGAGTCCGCTAAGTCCAAAATTAGAACCTTGACGGACCACCACCCTCACAAAAGATGGAAGTTAATTTTCCTAATTAAGCTTGAAAATCATTTTCATGCTCAAAAATTTAACTACTTTAAGAAACGTTTAATTATACCTCACGAGAGTTTGTAATTATTGTTATCGTATAAGTAAATTTTTGGAACCCATAAAATGGGGCCATATTTTTTAGAGCGCTTAAATTCACTTTTAATATTAATACAAGCAGAAAATACTGTTAACAATTTAGTGGTGACTGTTATCCTCACAAATTACTAAGTCATCGTCACGAATCAGGGTTGGCAAAAACCCGGGTTTTTTTGAAAAAACCCAAGTGGGTTGGGTTTTTTCGGGTTTTTTCAATAAAACCCTGAAAAAACCCATATAAAACTGGGTTTTTTCAGAAAAAGTGTGGGTTTTTTCAAAATTAAGTGGTTTTCTTCAAATGTTAAATGTTTTCTGTCAAAATGATGGTGTCAGTTTTTCTATAGTTAAGTGGGTTTTTTCAAAGTTCGTCAGTTTTCTAATAAATAATGTTTTTATTTTTATCTCAGTGTTCATTTACCAATGCTATGAGATCAAATGTAACAATAAGCTTAGGAGTCATTTTTTCTCAAATTTTTCTTATGATGTAACATTTTCCCAACATTTTACTGTTATTAAAGTTTCTCAATTAATCTTGATTTATGTTCTTTACATATGTTAATAAAAAGAGTATAAATAGTAAAATTAAGATTTATAATTTTTAAATTTAATTACATACTATTCAATTTAACTGGATGATAATTGTAATATAAATTATAAATATCACCCTACCTGATCATATCTGGATCCTCGTAGTTTAAGAAACATATAGCATTGATATATTGTTACTTTGACTATGAACTTGAATGATTGCAAAATCATATCAAAATTTAAAAAAAAGAGCGAACCTCATCTGCCCTTGAGGCACTGGAGGCATCTGATATCCTTCTTCCTTTCCCTACTTCCAAGAACCTGGTCACATGGTCACCACACCCTCTATGACTCAGACCAATCACAAACTTTTAAAAGATTGGAAAGAAAGAAATAAGGAACAGCAGATGTTTTCCCGCTTTTATTTCAATTTTCAATAATAGAAAAGCCAAATTATAACTCTTTTTTTCTGGTAGACTGCATTTTTGAAAATCTCATGTTTCTTGGATAAATAATTTCAAAATTCAACCAAAAATAAATTTCACAAAGGACAACTGAACTAGGGGAAAAAATTAAAGCATTTTTCACTAGGAAAGTTTTAACGATAGGTTAGTGTTCATGGAGAACGATGAATTACAGAAATCTAAACATTACTAAAGATTTCGTACAAAAAAAGAACAAAGAGGGAGGGTCGGGCAGGTTTCTTATGTAATTATGAGAGGGGGGTTTGCGGTTTGCTTATTTTTGCTGACAACGGGGGAGAGGGTCAAAAATAACCAAAAACTTGCATACGTAATATTTGAACAGCCCCATAGTAAAAATATTTCTGTAGTTCATCTGAGTAATCGATTTGAACTGGCTAAATTTTAGTGCTAATGTTAAATTTAAGGCCAATTTTGCAACAATTTTTTAAAATACTTCGACGTTGCATTCTGATAGGAAACTAGTGTCACCAAAACCCTATAAAAATTTTAGTCTCGAATACCGTATGGGATCTGGCTTTTATTCACCTCGCTTGTGTATTGGGGGGGATTGCGCATTGGGTAGCTTTAAGAATAAAGGTATAGCTAGCATAAAGGTTAGATTTAAACGATTTTCACCGGGTCAACGACCTTTTCCTTAAAGTATGTCTTTTCATATTATAGAATATGGAATTTGAAGATGGTTGAAGAATTATTAAGGGGTCTATAGCCGTGCGTAACATGTCCGTATTTTTCAGTTTAGACCCCTTTACCTAAATTAAATAATTTTTTCGGTGACATATTCTTAAAGAGGACTTAAAAATATACTTCCTAGAGAATTTCCGTGCCATTTCACGCATATTAAGTGAGTTATTCGAGTTGTGGAAAAAAGTTTGGATATCGAGTCAAAAACACAAGTCTAATAAAAGCATGTTAACTGATATTAATTATTCAGGTAAATTTTATCTGAAATTTTTATATTGTATTTGACCAATAGGGTAAGCTTTTTACTGAAATTCCGGTCGCCATGGTGATTCTAACGTCTTCCAGGAATTTATAAACTCAAAAAAAGCCTACTGGTTCATATTGAGAACAACTCTGCTTTTGAGCTAAGTTGTGCAGACAAAGAAGAAAGGGAATTTCTTTTATTTCTACCAAAGTTTTGATATCACCTGCGTAATTTTTCACTATGTTTGCCTCCTATAGGTGCGTTACAAAATGACATTAATTTTGGAGGGGACGTTTGAAATTTATTTTTCCCGCCCAAAATAAATTATTTTCCGGTTCAGAAAAATCATGTTTTTCTAATACATATGGACGAGTAGTTTACGGATATAGTTTGCATTAAGCGATAAGACGGTTAGTTCCGGAGAAATCTTTAAAAAAGTCTTGGAAAAACAAACATTGGATTTTCTGGATCGCGCAATTTTTACACCACCCACTACCTCTTAATGAGTCAGTCGAAAGCCCTTTCCAAATTACTTCCGAAAATATAAATTACTAATTATATTAATTTATATTTAAGCTTTTCTCCAAACAGATACTGAGCTCTTCAAGCGTCTAAATCAGACGTGCAGGCTTAAAACGCGCCACAAGACAGTCGGTTCCCGCCAAAAAATAGCACGGGATTAAAACTTGTATACAAGTTTTAAGATACTAATTTGAGTTATCAATTCAATTTTACTGACTTGAAGTAATTAAGAGATAATAACATTTTTAACATTACATTTATTTTTAATATTTATGTTTTGATATCGGTAGCTTTATGGGACAAACATTCTTTTTAACTTAGTTGTGTTAATTTTTAGCTGCAAGGAGGTTTTTTTTGTATATGGAGGTTAATAAACCTTATATCGGTAACCCTTGATTTAATTCCTCTATTTTACAGTTTTTATTTTCCTTTCGTGTTCTGACGGTACGTTAGAAAATAATTCAATTTTATTCAGAACATTAATCATTACATAACTATAAAAATTAGTTAACGGGTATTTATTTGATAAATTCAAACACCATCTATCATTGTGAGTAAAAAAAAGAGTGGAAAGTCTTCACAGTTCCCATTTCAAATGGGAAAGAACGACGCCAAAAGCCGTTAATATGTTTACAAAGACTGAAAGAAAGGTTTCATGTTCGGTAAAGCTTATGGAAACATTCTGCAGCTGTCAGTCCAGATGGCCCAAACTGAAATTTGTTGGTTAATTAAGGTATTTCCGTTCTAAAATACTGTCATTTATGCAGTTGGCTGGCATCCAATAACATGTCTTTGATTTGAGGAATATACTGTAGGTACAAGGCAACGAAATTAGAGTCCTCGCCAAACAGATATTCATTAACAACCATTAAAATTGCATGTTAATAATCTGTGTGTTAAGTGCTGTAAGCAGGTGTTCCAAAGACTCACAAGAAGACCTATATGTATTTATTATTATTTTTTTCTAATGCTGTCAACATTGAGAGAAACTTGAGAAGTGCTCCACTCGCTCTACCCTTAGCTTCACATTCAATTCAGCAGGTGTGGTTGTAACAGAATATTTTCTCTCAGTAATGAAAATAATTTTTATTTGATAACATGAGTAAAAGGGTTACTGTTACTACTCGCAGTGTCATTGATGTTCGGGAAACCTCAACAAAATTTACTTCATAATCAAACAATTTGGATTTCATCCTATAAAACTGTTTCTTCATTTTGGGAAAAACCTATTTAATTTTTAAACGCACTTAATTAAAAGAAAACGTTCTAAACTATGAAAACAAATATTCAATCATGAAAGAAACTATTTAACTTTGAAAAAACCCACTAATATTTTTAAAATCCACCTTAATTTATGAAACTAGTTTAAACTTCAAAGAACCCAACTGAATTATGAAAGAACTTTATTAATATTTAAAAAAAACCCTCTGAAATTTAAAGAATTATCCCCTTAATTATTGAAACCTGGTCTAAATTTTGAAAAACCCACCAAAATGAAAAAATATCCTTAACTTTGAAAAAACCCATTCAATAATGAAAAAAATACCCATAATTTTTGAAACATGGTTAAAATTTTGGAAAAACCCACTCAACTGCAGCTCTGGGTATGTTGTTTCGTTAATGTTTTCCTTCAATATTAAAACTGCCAAAATCTTGATTTTTCTTGAAAAAACCCAAAAATGGGTCCAAAATGAGGGTTTTTTCAGATGGTTTTTTTTGAAAAAACCCATTGGGTCCAACCCAATTGGGTCCAATCAAGCCAACCCTGTCACGAATATACTAATTCAATCTTTTCCCCTTAAATAAGCTTATAAGCTTTTCCTTTCACAAAAAATTTTCATAAAGTAAAATTTATAAATTTTACTTTATGAAAATTTTTTGTGAGCTACTGAGCTCTTTCACGGACCACTTCCAAGACTCTCACGGACCACCGGTTGGGAACCACTGCTTTAGATGTACTATATTGATTATATAGAAAGTGCGTGCTCACCCCGTCTATTAGTTCTCGTATCATGCCGTTCCACTCGCCCAGCTCGTTCTTGCGGCCGTAGCTGCCGTCGTCGACTTCCTTGATCTTATACTGAAACCTGAGGTCCGAAGCGATCTCCTCGATCACGTCCACGCAGTAGCCCTCGTAGCGGATGCCGTGCTCGTCCTCCACCTTCATCATGTACGGCTCGTTCTGAAACAATACAATGCTCGCATATGATGGAAGGCTCGTTGATACTATGTATCTGTACCATATAGCATCATACATACACTTCAAGTAATAATGTTCTTTATCCACCTTGATCATGTACGGCTCGTTCTGCATATTCAACCTTTCTTTAGATTATTAATTACTGTGATAATATGGATTGAATAGTATTGTGTAGGCATAGGGTGGGGTAAAAGGTATAGGGATTTTAGGGATATAGAGATTTAGGGTCTTACAAATACCTTAAAGTTTTACTTTATTATTAACATCAAAATACTATTATTATGTGATATATAAATTAGTTGGTCTGTAGGTATTATAATACCCAATACGGAAAATAGCTTTTAGTCCGAATACTTTCAACATTTCAATGCAAAAACAAATTCGGGAGGCTAAATCTAAAACAGGGTACATAGTAATTAATAATAATTAAGCATCCTTATGTATTCTGAGATTATTCATTAAGATGTGTTACACTTATATTTCAAAAAAATTATCTACTTCCAGTCTTAATAAAAAAGCTACTTTCATCAAGACTTCCTTTTGAACTCATTAAAAACATTCCATAAGAAACGTAATTAGAACTCCGCGACCTAAAAGTGAACCCAGTAATGCACTTTCTTAATTATTCCTTGATACACACAGCTCCAGCCACCAAAAAAACGTTAACACAAACAAAATCCCAGCGAAATGAAATTTTTAATGGACAAAAAGCATCACGCCTACAGTAAAACCTTTTACTATCAAATTTCTCAGCATTTTTTATCCTTCTACGATATTACTTCTAGAATAAATCTCGTCCTCAGATTCTTTAAAAAAAGTGTTTGTTTTAGCCTTTTTCCCTTCTCTGGCGTCGAGATTTTGTTTTCCGTTTCTTTGTTTCTCCCTGCCGTCACCATTACTTTCCCATTATTATTATTATTGTTTGTTCTTCCTCCGCCATTTTTCTTGCCGAAGTCTCTTTCGCGGGCTTTCAACGGATGATTTTCTGTAGAGTCGCCGCAAAAAAAAAAAAAAAAAAAAAAAAAAAAAACCTTTTGTCTCGAGAAGGTTCGTTGAAAGCCGGTTTTCGGTAGGGCTCTCATCCATCATTTTAGTCACGCGCGTTGAAGGCAATGCATCAATCCGAAATTTTCCGGAATCCGGTGGTTTGTTTGATCTAGAGAAGAAAACGGAGCCTTCAAATTGAATAAACACTAATTCGATTTTTCTGAGGTTTGACCGTCGAGATGAATAATTCATTCTGGTAAACCAACTTTGAACTGATTATCCAAACTTTTGGGGTATTTTTCAATTTGTTTCACGTTGCCTGAATTGACAGTGTAATAAAATTTTCGATTAAAAAAGGTTTTAAACATGAATATCACCTTTTTTGGGGACATTGCCTTCTCACTTCAAGGTAAATAACGATCTTCAGATACTTAAAAAAATTCTAAAATTTGTAACAAGAAAATATTAGGACTTATGTTTAGATTCCTTGGTGGTTTGTGGTAATTACATTATTTAGAAAATATCTAATGTTGCATCAGACATACACACAATTTCATTAATGCCCTCCATTTCATACCAAAGAAATAATGATAGTATTTTTCATGAAATATAATACTTCTCCTTTTTTGTCACACCCATTTGAAGCTTTATGCAATATTCTATTAAATTTTAAATACGTTTTTAAAATTAACTTGAAAATAAGTTGAGTAAATAGTTTTGTTGACTAACGGCCGTATTCACCGGTAACTTGACCGGCCGGCGGTCAAACCTGTGATTGGCGAAGAACTAGTTTTCCTTCTTTAACTGCCAATTAGAAGTTTGACTACCGGTCAAATTACCGAGATATAGTTATGATAATTCAATCAATCTGTGTGGTAATACTTGACGTTTACAGTCTAAAGAGCTAGCGACTTACCAAGATGGTAGTTATGATGAGGGTCTTATTTCTCAAGCTGTTCGAAACGTCCTCTAGCTGGCGAGAATAGTTGCCAGTCGTACGGATCTGGCCATCAGAGTTGTGCTCCCACTCGCCGACCTGAAATGAAATCGGGACCTTTTAATGTACTTATTACTAGTAAAACTACGGTGATCAACAGTCACATAAAACTTAAGGTATAAAATATGTGTCAGCATAAAGAAATTCTAACTTATACTAGTATCGTGTTAACCTGAAAACAAGACCTAATAAATGCCATAGAACCGAAAGAATTGTGATTCAAAGTACAATAAAGAGGTTCTAGAAAGGAATTTGAGAAAACTCCTGAATGAATCCAGTTATTGTGTATGGAAAATAGCACATCCCCCAAAAATTAGCCCATTTGTTTTGAAGCAAAAACTCAAGTGAGACTAGGATCTTATTTTTGTGGAAAACTCGGTTAGAAATCAAAGTATACTGGAGAAAAAAAAATCTTAAGAAATTATTCGAGTTGGAATACAAACAACCCCTGTTCTGTTCTGAAATCTTTTCAATTTTTTTAACATTTTGAATGGTTTATAATACCTTAGCTTTTATTTTGACGTTAAGTATATAGATAATAAATATTTTTTTGACTAATAGTTTTGTCTGTAGAGAATTTTAAAGAAGGGTCGTTATTTATAACCACCCTGTATATATATTTATGGAGAACTGGAAGATGCTACGAGGAGCATAGTTTGGCAATAGAATAGAATAGAAGATGCACTTCGAGTAATTAATCTATATGTATACCTAAAAAACTAATCTTTAAATTTTTTACATTAGCATCAGTAAAATCTTTATGCTTGCAAGTTTCTTTCTAATAGAAAACACGTTCTATTATACCGAATACTGAACTTCTACCCCCCCTTTCTCCTAGAATCCCTATAAACCTCTAATCCTTTTTACCCCACAAAGATGGACGCCTAGATCCTTCGCAATAGGCAGAAAATTCCTTTTTCAAAGCAGGGAACTTCTTGTCTCCAGTCAAAGAAACAGAACCTTTGTCTAGACGCGCATAAAAATCAGCCTCTTCCTATTCCTCAGTTGTCAGCCAGAGATCGATAGATGGCGCTGCGATATTGATGGGATGTGGATCTGGCATCGGTCGGACTGGGAGAGGGGGGGGATTAGGTCAGGTGAATGGGATTCGGAGGTAGGTTGACCGGTGGTTTGGTCAGTGATTGATAGATTGCTCCCGAGAGGAACTTATTGTGAAGGGATGGAGTGGTAGGTTTGTTGTGGTATTAAGTTGGAGGAACTGGTTATCATAATGAGTGAGAAAATATATTGGAAAGTTTTTTATTCAGTCTTAGAAGGGTATAAATTGGAGATATTTTTCGGTGATATAGAATACGTGTTAAGAATCTGAAGAGAAGGATCCTGCAAAAATATATCTGTTTTATAATTATCCGATGGTTGTTTTTTTTTGTTTTATGACATCAGGCCCAAGAGCATATATTATGCAAGACAAGAATGTAGAAAGTCAAAGAAATAGGCTTTGTCAAACGTAGTCTAGGCGTAGGGTTACAAACAAGGCAAAGTATAAATTAAGAAAAGACACTAAAACAAATTGTCCGAAAGAATAAAGTATACTTATAATGTATTCAGAACTTATCCTTCATTCATCTTTTAAGAGTTTATTAAAGAAAAAAAATCTCAGAGAAATAACAGATGTGACGTGATATGAAAATAAAATGAAATAATGAAATGTATAAAATTAAAAATGCACCTAAATTATTCAAAGCATTTGTATTTTTATTCAAGTGTACCAGTTTCTATTTAAATTTGTTAAGAAATGAAGAGGACACATAATAGTTTCGTTTTATTTTTTACTTACACCTAACACATCTGTAATAGTTTTTAAAGAGCATGTATTTATGCCAGTCCTTGTAAAAATTAAAAAAACCCTTTTTATTCAAGACGTCTCTTTCATTACTGTTGGAAACAATCACTTTATGAGCATAATTCATTTCATTTAAACCTATTTGCCCCTTTAGGAACTAAAGGTTGCTTTGCAAAATATGCATTAGGAGAAACAATTTATAAAGGGTTTGAAAAAAAAAAAACTCGAGTAGCTTATCTCATTGTTGTTTTTAGAAAAACAAAGAATACCCACAGAAACCAGAGCTTCAGATTTGACTTCAAAATCTTCGACCGACATAAAAAGCCCCCTAGCATATCCAACACCTAGACTTGATTAAACCCCGCTTTGAAAAAGCAGTAAAGCCCTTCTAGCAGAAATCGGCGATGGAGAAAAAAACGACATACCGCCGGCAGAGTTAACACAAAAGATTCCCCACTTTCATATTGTGATGAGAAATAAAAGGGTTCCCAGTCAAGAGACAAAGAGAAAGGGGAGGGTTAACAGCAGAGGGCATAAATTCGTTTTTATGTGTGAGCCCCGGGGTGCTAAAACACCATTAAGCGCTCTGCCCCCTGAGAACTGGATTTTTATGGGGCCAGTGGAACGGAAGAGACAGCCCCAGACAAGGTAACCGTTTTGGCTTTTTATCGCTATCTTCTTGAGGAATCAGGCCTTTATCACCTGTACTGGATATGGATGTGGAATCATTCTTGGCGATGTTGGTTTTGGGGTTACATAGCCTTTTCGTTGAAAGAGAAGAAAGGTATTGATGGTGAAGGTATGTCGTTTATGAAATATTTTTCTTAGGTCAAATGATAATCGAAATGGATGTAGATATTGAAGTTTGGTAAAGCAAGTTGTCTGAATGGCGTAAGATCTTCTTTTAGTTTAATCTAAGTCGCTAACATAAATTAAATTCACATTAAAAAATAGATAGGGTAGTGAAAATATTTTTTACATTTAGATTGCTTTTAGGAAGAATGACAATGAAGAAATCCAGACATTGTCCTCTCTACAGTCAGTCCAGACAGTCTCTTCTCCAGAGACAGTCTTCTCTACCCTGTGCTATTGTAGTCTTTCTACAGTTTGTTTCTCTTTATGACTTCAATGTCTGTAAAACTATTTTCACTGTGTTAAGAGTTGGTGCGCAGAAAAACTACAATTTTCTTTTATAAGTTAGAATGAAGATATTTTTAAGTTAACATGAATATTGAAGAGAAGGTGAACTTCATTAAGATTTAAAAAAAAATGCTAAACGTTTTTAGCATTTAGCGAAATCTAGGCTTTGATACTACTGAAGTCTAGCTAGCTACAGGAGCTTTGCCAAAGTTTGCTTCTTCTTATGACTTCAATGTCTGTAAAACTTGTTTTACCTTGATAGCAGTTTATGTGCAGAGAAACAAAATGTTGTTGCTGTTCCTTTTGCCACTTGGAATATCCAAGCTCCATGCGCAAAGAAACTAAATGTTTTCTCTCGTAAATCTTAGGTTGAAAGAGTAACTGATATTTTGTTAAGATTACTTAATAACATACTTCTATGCCTTCAAATATTGAAACTATAGAAGGTTTGATAAGGTTTTCCAGAAACCTTTTAATAAGAGATTATATTATAGATTAGATATAAAATTCCAATTGTAAAATTCATAACGCAAACTCATACGAGCCAACTTCAATATAAAACTGTTGGAGTTAGCTCGTTGTTTGCACAAACGCAGCAATTAGTAAGTTAATCACTTCACAAATGTTAATATTTCAAAACTGATTATTTAATTGACAATATTAATATATCATAATAATCGATTGAAAAATGTCGAACAGTTAGATTTTTTCACACGTTTATCAAAACAAAACATTTAATCCTGCCATCTTAACTTTAAAATTCAGCCTTAGAAATTGCTAATAAGAAGATTTTATAAAAAAAAAACCAAATTGCACTCTTTCCCAGCTACCTCCGCTTGAAACTACAAAAGTATAATCCTTAGTCATTTTCTACTTCCAATTCATGTGTCATAATCATATCTACATTGTCAAATCCTATGAATAGCAATAATCTTTCCTTTTTCATGTTTTTAAAAATTACTTTCTGGTAAACTATACCGAAAATCCCACATCTCAAAGCTTTAGGCCTTAAGCCAAATTCAAAACTCCTCATCACAAGTCTTCCCACCAAATTACACAGCCTCGAACTCACCCAGAAAAATATCCAATCCCTCCCTACAAAATAAACCCAACAAAACAAAAACCCCTCATACCTCTCATATTTACCTTCCCCTACAGAGCAGTAACTAATCCAGCCCGCCAACTTGGCGATTCTCCAGCCCCCTCCAAGACACGGGGTGTATAAAGGTTCCCCTCTTTTTACTTCAGCGAACCCCGTGGAAGGAGAGAAGATTAGGGATTACTTTTCCTCTAGACTTGCCCTGTTTGACTTTCCCCTTTAATCTAGTGTCGGCAGGAACTTCGAGAGGAGATTGGATTTTTCCCTGCTGCGAGCGAAGGAGTTCGCAAAAAGTGTACTAATATTGACACTTTTTTATGGAGTGTTGGTCTTATCAATTTCTAGGACCGAATCGGGAAAATAAGAATTGGGATCTTAGTTTTTGTATAGATAAATGTGTAGCAAATGATGTAGGTCAAAATGATCAAGTTATTAGGGTCAATAAGGGAAAGAATGTTCAAATATTCTATTTGAAGAGTGATTGTTAGTTGTATACTATATTGTTATTACCTATAACTCAAAGATAATATAAAAGTTCAGAAGCTCAGAGTATTACCCAGCCCAGACTAAAAATACATGCAGATAAAAATATGTTATAATAATCTGACTAGAAAAAAACCCTAAAATTTTCTAAACTTTATAAATAAGTAGATAAAGTTGAGCATTTTCATTTTGCCTACTTATTGTCAATTAAAATATTCAAATTAATAATAAATTATTAATAAGTGAAAATAAAATACTTCATTTAAGTTCTGGCTAAATTTATTCAAGACATAGAAAGGAATCGGGAAAATTAAACTATGTGTATGACTGTAAAATTAAAATTGAATTTATACTATTTATTTCCGGAAATAAACCCTAAATTGAACATTTTGTATTAACAAGCAACCCGTAATACTTGCAGGAAATCAATAATTCTAAAATCTATCCTCAATCTTCGCGTAAGTTTAAAAAAAAGATATTCAAATAGTTTCCTCCAAATCATTATAAAATCAATTGAATAGGTTTCAGTACCGACACACATCGGTAACAGTTTAAAAAAAATCATCGAATGACAGTGTATCTTTGGTTTTTTAGCAATACCTGTGAACCTTTACATGCTGTTTTACCTTGGTAAGAGTTAGTATGCGGAAAAACAAAGATAACAAAGAAGGATTTTCATGGTACAAGTTCTATGAATCGATAATTTTTTTTTTTGGATTTGGATGATGCGTTAGTGCGGAGAAGTTGTCTAAGGTGGCAGAGAAAACCTGTGATTTATTTCAGAATTTTCTGATGACGTCTTTAGGTGCCAACTTGAAACTGAAGGTTTTCAATGCTATTTATTCTATGGAGAGTTAAGCCCGTAACTCATTACTATTCTAATTGCACAGCGAATTTCTTCACCCCTGTTATGGACCTTGTATGGTGTATGATATCCAAAAAAAACCTCGAAATACAGCCTAGATCAATATATTGTGGGAGTAAGAAAATCACGTCTGTCCTAGTTCAAGTTTGAGCCCAAATACAACATAATATTTTTTATTACAGTTGTTATTGTAATAAAAAATATTCCAATATTTATACAGCAATGCATAGGTTTTTTTTTAATTATCTTCTCTGGATTTGTTATAGACAAATGACTCTTTAAATTTCTGATCTAAAGATTGCTTATAGCAAAAAAAAAAAAAAAAACCCCACGCCGTTATTCTTACATATATCCTTTGTATTTGCACAAATATATTGAATATCAATTTTGAATGTAATAGAAATATAGTGAATTGAGAAAGAGAAGAAGTCAATATTTGTTTATTCGTCCTAAAGAAATCTCAGATACTGGTATTCAGAATCGCATCCTACTTTCATTGCAACAATTTGACCTTAGATGTTTGTTTACCGTCACCAGCAACAGATTTCTTCGTACTATCATTCCTCCAAACATTCCATATCTCATGGAAAAACATTATTTTCTTTCCCCACCATGTTCTTTCGAATCATTTGTCTTCCAGACCGTACGTTTGTTTTTCTCGTATTATCTGAGGGAGGATAATCATTTGGGCCTTTCGTTCCTTTATGAGAAAAAAATATTGTTTATCCCCATGAAAAGAAAACTTAGATTTGTTTTTGCAGTACAAATTTTTCACGCTGGTGTTCATAAATCAGACATTTCTCCTTTCTAATATACTTAGGAGAAAAAGCGTATAAACCTTAAGAGGTTTATAGTGAGATTTGTCTTCAGTTGTTTTTAAATAGGTTCTATTTATTAATCTTATAATATCAAGAAAATTACAGTTTAGCGTATCTAAAGTAAATAAAAGGTTAAAAAAATGCTTAAAACTTAAGATTCCCTGGACCTCTCTTTTTTAAGTTGGGATTAAACACTTCTTTCAGGAAATATTAACTACCGCTTTCAAACAGAATTCGTAAAGTTAATTCCTTAAAGAAACGCCTTAAAATACAGAAAATTAGGGATTATAGTATATTAAAAATATTAACAAAGCATTTATATAAAATTTTACTTGCATTTTGTTCTTATTAAAGTTCTGTTCTGTCTGATCCCCAGATCAGTTTTAAATTAAAATTAAACTAGATCCACGAGACCATACGCTCCCAGAAAATCTAAAAACAACTGAGGATAGGAAAGCACCTCGTCGACGGTAAAATTCAAACAAGATAAAATGTAAAATAGTGTAGACTTACACGGTCGGAATCAGAGTTTAATAAAAAGTCTTCCGGGTTTAAGGACCGTAGTCTGTTAATAAAAGCGGACGTTTCGTCTGCATCTACGGCAGACATCATCAGCAAGACTGCGATGCCGAAAGAAACCAAAATAAAATTATTAAACCAAGATAAAATGTGTTCAGGTGAAGCCGGTGCCGACCCACACTTCGTACATGTTTTAAAAGTCTTCTGCCCATCCGTAAAGGATAGGCCTTTTAAATGCCCGCTGATCATATTAAATCTTATTAATTATTATTAAATTAATCTTATTAAAGTAATATATTATTTTAATATTTTTACCTGTTATTAACTACAAAGCTTAACGAAAAACTAGAAAAAAGGTAGAAAAGATGGAGAGTAAATTCCATGTGGACCCATGTGGAATGATGTACCCTTTCTACACATTGCGCAAAAAACCTTTAGTAGAAAAAAAGGGCACCGACAAAAGTTGAAACAAAAAGTGTAAGGTCTAAAAAAGTTGGGAGACTTTTTCCTCGTACTTGATACTGTTACACAACACCACCATTCGCGTTTCCCTTAAAATGCATCATGTCATGAATCATACTTCTTTCCATCTTAAAAACACAGCAGGCTGACATTAATTCCATTTACCGAAACTGAATGATGCTTCGGTCAACATTTTGAATGTTTCGGAGAGAGAAACACCCTTCTCCTTTTACCACGCACAACTACATGTCAGGCAGCACACACAACCCTTCCTTTAATAGTAAAAGTACTATTACAAACCATTCCCTCGCTCCAGACTAAAACCATAAAAGTAGTTAAGGAAAGATGCAAGGAGGAGGAAAAACAAAGGAAATAAGCGAAGAATAATGCATGACAACTCTCCAGGGACGAAGGTTCTCGTTCAAAACTGTTGCTTTGTTTCCGTGTAGTATGCGGGTTATGAAAGAAAGAAAGATGTTTACACACAGAATAAGCAGAGTTCTATGATACCTAAAGAGGATTTTTGCTTTTTCTTACTATCGTAAAACTGTGATGGAATGCGAGAGGATAAAGGAGTGTCAAAAAGCTTTTTATTACGGTTGAGGTAGAGGAGAAGGGTTTTATTTATATCAAATTCTATGAAAGTAAAATAATAAATGAGCAGGTTTATTTTCTTTATTTTTCTTTCGGAGAAAAATAGAAATGATTCATGCTTTAAAATGTGTTTCATATTAATGTGATTTTTTTTTTGTTTTCGATCTATATATTTTTTTCTACATGACAGGAATTGTAAAATTGCATATCAATGTAAAACTAACTTTAAGTTAAGCATACAATACAAGGCACGATATGTTATTTAATATTATTTGAAATATATATTTGTTATTAATGTCTGGTCTGGGAACTTATTTTCTTAACAACAAGAAGTTACTACTATTACATAATTAAGTAAGTTTTTCAAAACTTTGCAATCAACAAATTTGACGTTTCACTTAATCAATATTTTACTCGTGGTAATTTTTTTAACTAAACTAAACTTTTTAACTATCAAACTTGCAAATCTAGATGAATATTAAATACTAGTAGAGTAATAAGATGAAAATATATTTTAGAAGTAATTATTTTCCAATTAAATTAACTTAATAACTCACCTCTTTCAATCCCATATGAGTCAAATCTGTGACTTTGACTGTGAAATTAGTTCTGATGCCATTATCGTCGAACAGGATTCTACCGGTCAGCCCGCGCAGCTCCACCTGCAGGTAAATTACACACATTAAAATGACATGAAAAGAAAGAAGATAGTTAAAACTTAACGCTTTTATTACACCTACAAATAGAAATAATTTTATCGATATTTTTCTACCTAAAGTAGTTATTACCCTAAATTCATTTCAGACCAAATACATTTCAATGGCAACCATCAACCTAGGGCAGAGCTATACTTTCTGCTACAAAGGTTCTACTATAGACTGTTTTTAAAGAATTTGAATGATCTTAAACTGAGAAGACAAAAGATCCAACACAGGAATTCAATTTCGATTTGGATTCGATGCGAAATATTTCTTTCGAGTCAAAAGCAATTCAAGATACACATGTTATTTCACGTGTTTATTGAAATGTTTATCCCTACAGGGTATTTCAAAAGGCAGTTGCCAAAGTTTAAGGTGGTGTAGACTTACCCGAAGACCATTCAGAATCACCGTGGGGTCGCAAACTCACTCCTGAGTCACTAGAGTGCTGATAAAAGTTGTCAGAAACAATAAAAAAGTGGTTGTTGTGGACAATAGGTTGAGGATAGAAGTAAAATTTCAGCTCCAATTTATCATACGTTAACTTGTAAAACTGGGTAAAGCTTTTGTCCTTAAAGATCGTTTTCTAAAGGCGACAGTAAAACCTTTTTTGTGTGTTTCAGTTTTTACTGTCGCATATTGAAAACGATTCTTTAAGGTCAAAACACCTTAACCCTATATTTACAAGTTTAAGTATGATAAATTGGCACTTACTACTACCCCTACCGTCCGCACACAAAAATCTATTTTCCTTGCTTCTTTAAATTTTTATCTGCACTCTAGCGGCTCAGGAGTGCGTTTGCAACCCCACGGTAATTCTTACTGAGATGCTTGCTTCAACAATGAGTTAACTCCACAAGAATTAATATTTGTAAAGTTGTTACTTTTCTAATCTTATAATTTGTCTTGCGGTAAAAAATGATGACGTTGACCGTGGTCACCAACCCAGTTGTGCATTGCCATAAAATAGCACTAACTTGGTGACTTAAATGCTTGCTGCCGTCAAGGTGGTGCCTTTTCATGAGGATTCTGATTTTGGAGTTAACTCCTTGTTGGGTCTATTGTCTTGTTGTCTATGGGTACTCTACTTCACACCCTTAGGGTCTGTTTAGATTTTTACAACACTGGAGGGGTTTTCTTGTCTTCGCTAATTGACCACACAAAGACACCGGGGCCATAAAATGAGGGCCATAAAAGTTTAGCTTGCTCCTACGATCTAACCCGCCCCATAAAGTTTGGCAACGGCTTTATGAAACACCCTGATATTTTCATGACCTAGTGAGAAGAGATGCTACTCACTCCGCGCATGTGATTCGCCAGCTCGAGCCCGTAGGACCAGGGCTTCTCCTTGTCACACGAGACGGATTTGATCTGCAGGCGCTGGCCTTTCTCCAACGTGTTGAGCGCCGTCGCGAAGCTCCACACCGCGTCGTACATGAGGGCCACTTCCGTCTGAAACAACAGCACGTCACAACGTCACTACAACGTTATCTCTCTCACCCACCCTTTTTATTAGTCTCTAAAGGAGCGTTTCCACTTTTCCAGACTGTTGCGTTACAATGGGACGAATCACAGTCAGGCAGCTCAGAATGACGTCACTTTTGTGTCCCTCACCGTCCAGTGGTTTGCCGTAAAGCATCCAGATCGGATAAATGGAAACGCTTCCTAAGGAGAGACACATGTCCCTAAATTCCCAATTTCATCTGTTGCGTTACGTCAAACCGGTGGGATCAACTGCTAGATTGCCGTAACGTAACAGATAATGTAAGTGAAAACGTTGCTGTATTGTAAAACCTCTTGTTATAAATAAAAATACTTTATGAAAACTTGAGAAGGAGACAAAATTTTATTACTGTTTCTTTTAAACTTATTCAAAATAAATAAGTGCAAGATAATTGTTTTTAGTACATTTTATAAATTACACTACCTAGTTTGTGTAAGTAATGCTAAACGTATGCAGGCGGGATTATGTCAGAAGTGTTTCCTCTTTAATCTAACTCTTTTTTTCAAGTTTTTTTCTTTGTATCATTTGCACTCTAATTTTCATCTAACACTAGCGTATTGAAAAATAATTATGAAAGTCTGTTAAAATTGTTAAAATATGAGTACTTCCTAACATATAAAGAATTGGGCGCTTGCCTGTAGTAGGTCAACTTAATTTGTATTTGTATTTAATTTTTTTTCATTAAAAACCATTTAAGAGTTTTTTAAAAATCTTTTATAGCTTATGTTTTAACAAATAAAGGTGTTCGTTAGTTGTGTCCAATTCTTCAAAAACCAGTTAAATTTCATAAAAAATAAATCTTAACAAAGCGTACTATTTTCCTTCTAAAAATGCTCAACTTATCTCAATCTGTTCCTTCAATCGTAACGGGATCTTGAGACGATCAAAACTAGTACTCTAAAATTTCAAAATCAGCTGTTGATGAAAGGCTGTTGGGGAAAAGATAATCTAAAAGGGGGAGGGACTAAAGTAAAGAACTAATCTAAAAGGGGGTGAGGACACCGTCTATTCTACACAAAGAACTTACCGTGAAGTTCTGCCAGAAAGCATGCAAGAAGGCACAAAGAGCATAAACAAACATCCTCTGAAGATCAACACTCTCTAATGCATCGCTACTGAATACATAAAATCACAACACTGAGAATACATCAAAGTCATGCTCACATACTTATAACTATGTAAACTCTTTTGCACGAATGAAATTGTCGTTCAAGAACTTTTACTGATGGAACTATGTAAACTCTTTTGTACGAATGAAATTGTCGTTTAAGAACTTTTAGTGATTGAACTATGTAAACTCTTTTGAACGAATGAAATTGTCGTTCAAGAACTTTTACTGATGGAACTATGTAAACTTTTTTGAACGAATGAAATTGTCGTTCAAGAACTTTTAGTGATGGAACTATGTAAACTCTTTTGAACGAATGAAATTGTCGTTCAAGAACTTTTACTGACGGAATCATTGGAGTGCCCGAAACGGGTTAAAAAAGCTTTTTTTAAGACAGGTCACTTTGAGTTAAGAAGAGAAGAAGCGGTAGAAAAAATAAAGATGTAGTTTGTTGGGGATTTTAAAAGTAATATTCAGAGTATAACTTTTGATTGATATCTGAATCTCAACAAAAAGCCAACAAAGATAAAAAAAAAAACAGGATATCCCGAAAAAAAACCTCAATTCGTTCCTTAATTTCGTACAACGAAATGTTTTCATGATATCTACAGGAATGAGGTTGGAATTTATTTTCATGATACAATTTCAACTAATCTTAGATACAAATCTGTATTGCAGGTTTTATTTATTAATTCTATGTTTTATGTGATAAAAAGAAGCTGAAACAATATCCTTTTATTCCTAAAAATTAAGCTTATAGATTTAAAGTAAATTAAAATATAAAAAGGCACCAATAAACAAGCATTAGAAGAAACCATCCTAAAATAAACATAAGCTGACTACCAGTCCCTAAAAAATTATCACTCAGGTTGCCGAATTGGAATGAAAATAATATACAATTATCAAAAAAAGTTAAATTAAAATTCTGGATGGAATGAATCAAATATAAATTAAAAAAACTTAACTTAAAGAAATCTCCAAACAAAATTAGTATCATGAGTACCATATCTTATCTTATAAAGAAGAGATAAGGTTACCACAAAAATAATATTTAACTAAAAACAGGACATTTTTTAAAAATGATATCTTTAAGTCAAAAGAATGATTCAAAGGATCAAAAAAACTCATTTCATCTTTCATTAAAAATACATTTAATTTCTTCTCATAGAAAACATCCATTAATTTTAAGATTTGGTTGAAATGTTAACCAAAACTACAATTTGCACGAAAAAAAGAGTAACACAATCACTCATTAATTAACTGACTTTATTTTCTAACTTAATTAAGCCATGGCATTTTCATGAAAGCTAATGCAAGTTAATTATTTTTTAAGAATAAGAAATGCTCGAGAATAAAGAATTACTTAGTAGAAAAGCCTTTAGTATTTCTTAAGCATTAAATTGATTCATGGACTTAAATAATGTTTCGAGAATTTTTTTAGGTTTAAAACTAAGTAAACAACATTTAAAATTTCTCTAAAAAACTAAAGAGTCTCTTCTGGTGAAAAGCTAAGAGCTCAGTTTTTATCCCACTGACTTATAGGTTTTTAAAGTAAAGATCATTAGTGTTCTTAAATGTATCCAAATATAAAACAAATACATGAAATTCATTATTAGAATAATACTTTTATTTTATACCCATCATGTATGTCAACACGTACTTTGTCCAACTACTACATCTACAGAAATGATTTCTAAGTGCGCTTTTAAAGATTAAAGAATAACGTCGTTTTATACCTTTCTTTTAAATCTTATTTTGATATCAAATTCTTATATTTTCAAAGCAAAAGAAAATTTATAACTATAAAAACCTTCTAAATCAGATCTGGTTTAAAAAATGTAAAAAAGGTCAAGAATTTTCTTTCCTTAGATTAGCTTTGCAAAATAGATTGGTTGGTTGGGGTTGGTTTTTGGTGCTTTTTGCTACAGAGAAGTTCCGGCATAAAGCACGCAATTACAAAATAGAGCATGGTTTCTTTAAATATTGTGCTCCATTATTTGATCATTGTTTTACCTGGCAATTTTTCCCATCTAAATTTTCGTTAAACATATATAATACCACTTTAGAGAATATTCATTATTTCATTTACTTTTTACAACACCCTATTAACTATCAGGCAACCGATATTCTGACATATTCATGCTTAAAAATTGTGCCTTTTATACCCAGGACCCAAAGTAGAATACCACATTATCTTGAAAAGCTAAGTAAAGGTCCTAAATATTTAAATAAACGATTAGTTTGAACAGGATATCTCATAAGGACTTAATAACTTAAGCTTGCGTATGTTCTTCATTTAAGATTATGAAATATAGTGAAACTCACCTTTGCGTATTGTGATGCATCGAGGTCCGGTAATTTTCCGGGTCCGGATCTCCAGTCTTGTACAATCTCCTGGAAATCTGATGCTTCCTCGTCCACCATGCGGAAGCCTGTGATATTTGTTCCGATGTACTGGAAATCTTCAAGGTTTACTGTATGGATGTCCTGAAAAAACGAACGCTTACTTTGCAAAGACCAACATGATGAATATCATTATAATTTTAATTATTATAGGTTATTGGCTAAAGAGAAATGACTAAGAGCACGCCTTAAGCATTTAAAGAATAACGACCTGATTCATATGAAAAAGTTAATCGCATGAAGGATAGTCAACACAGTCAAATGTGCATTGTATTGTGAAGTTCCGGTTAAAAATAAAGTTAAGAATAATCAATACTGATTGACTTTTAATACATAATATTATTTTAGACCCTTTGATTCTTAGAAGAACTCTACTTAGTATTTTAATTATTTAAAACGATGCAGTCATTTTCCTCATTCACTTATTTAAATAACTAAACAATCAAATGAATAAATACACCAGGTTTAGTAAAAAAACCCTGTAACTTTGAATGTTAATAAAATAAACTGAAACAACAATTTCAATAAAAACTGTGATTGTTTAGAGAAAAACCCAAACATTCTTCTCTGATATTCTAAAAAAAATCGCTAATAGTATTGGAATCTTATAGGAATACCAAAGTTATACTACAAGAAGTCATTATACTACTATTGTCTTAAAAAATTGATAGTTTTACTTAAATCAAGAAACCTTCAAAGTTACGACCTGATCTGGCCAAAGCGATCAAAAAACTAAATTTTCCACATAGCTTTTATTTGTTATACAATAAAGTCCAAAAACTTTTCTAGTTCAGTATAGTTATATAGCTAGGAAAGCTTCTGCATAATGCTTTGTGAAGAGACCGTGTCCTTAATCAGTTAAATTAGAAGAGCAGATTTCCATTAAGTGAAAGGGACAACCCCTTTAGCGTGTGGGGAATGTTATCATTTGTGGAGAGTCCATTTGGACAAGTTTAAACATGAGTTCTAAGTGCTTACGGCCAGCCTTTGCTACACATTGATTAAGGCGGAAACAGTTGCATTAGTTGAGACATCGAACAGGTTGAAGGGACTGGTTTTGAAAAGGGTACTTGCTTTGTCGCTTGCGGAAAGAATGAAAAGTATTTAGAAACTGTTATACTACTGTGAGTTATTAGGGTAATTTATGTTTCGTTATTTGCTTGTTTGTAAATAAGAGCATAGTTACTTCACTTCACGCATATTCAAACTTTTATTGCTTGTTGGTTATTTTAAAAACAAAAATGTTTAAAATTCAATAAATATAAATATAAAACTAATAAATACCAAAAATAAAAATAAAAAAAAATTATAAATAGGATATTTTAAAATGTTCTATATTTTCTAAAAAAAAATGTGTGGTTCCTATTTGAAAAGTAACTTCAATTATATAATTAATAAAACTTACCAGAGTAGTTATTACATAGTTATAGTATTCTGTGAGCATATCAACTTGTCGTGCCTGCAATAGAAAAGAAATTTTTAATACGGTGTGACAGAATGGAAAATTTCATTTACGTAAGTAAAAGGTAAAATAGTAAGAGTAATTCAAGGAAAGTAGAGAATCTAAGAAAAAGAGCTCTTATTTTTGTGCGATATGTTGTAAAGGCCTTAAAATAAACGTAAAACATTTTATTTTGAAAATTGTTTACACATTAATAGCTACATAAACTCAATGTTTTTAAAATATAGTTAACAAGAATGCAAGAATTATTAGATTAGAATTTAGGATTTCGTTAAAAATTCAACATTAATAGCTACATAAAGAGTAATTGTTTTTAAAATAAAGTTACCAAGAATGCAAGAATTATTAGATTAGAATTGGTAGAGGATTTTTAAAATTAAAGAGATGAGATATAAAAAGATATGTAAAGATTTACTGTTACGATTTCGTTCGACTTTCTCATAGCGTTTTCCAAACAGACTACCCAAACAGCCAGCACAGATTTCTCAACTCACTTCATCCTGATTTACAACCAACAAACGTTTCCCCACAAAAAAACAACTCTAAATTTTTTAAAACCCACCAGACACATTAAAAGTTCCCTCACAACCTCACTTTTTCCCACCCCTCAGAATTCCCCACATCCCCTTTTCCTCCTCAACAAGTTCCACAGACCCAAAAAAACATTCCATCCACCCTGACGCATCCTCTTTTTACTTCCTTCTTTTCAATTTGAGGGAGTCCTACCCCCTCCAAGACGTGATTCGAATGACGGACACACCATCAGAAAAAGAATGCCTTTACCTTGAATCTCCCTCCCTCCACTAGATAAAGTATGTCTTACCCATACGAAAAAGAGGAATTCCGACGGTGATGATAGTAGCCCTAGACGTGCAATAACTTGGAGAGACTATTTTAATGGATTTACTTGAGGAATAAATGTCGTGTGTGCATGGCTTGAATTTTCTTTGCAATATCCCTAATGCACTGCTTGGAATATGCAGTGAGGACGCTTCGGTAGTAAAAATGACGTTGTTACGGCGTAAGGAGAGACGCTTTGAAGGCCTTTTATGGTGCGGAATTTGCATTTTGGGTGGATGGGTACGCTTGTGAAGAATTGCGTGTTTCGGATTTGATTAGAGAAATGGATTTGAAGTGGTTGTTTGGAGTTTTCTCGTGTGTCTTCAGGAGGTACTTGGTGTATGTATGGGCGAGTCTATTCACACTTTACTTGTGTGTGTTTGTCGTTGGAAAATTCAGAGGATCATTCACGGGGAAGTGGAATGAAAAACACTTGCTAAAATTATGCATGCATGAGGATCTTGGTTTGTTTGGGGTTTACTGAGGGTTCACAATGGTATGCTAATATTTGGAGACATGAAACAACGACACTTTTCAAGGCAATTTAGGGAATAGTTCCAGAGCTCACTACATGAGAAATGCAGAGATACCCCTATGTTCCTAAAAAAATCCTTTAATTTTATGTTACCCTTCGAAAGAACTGAACTTTTACCAGCACAAAGTACGAGTTGAGATAACTAATGATAGCCAATTACATATCCAATTTGATGATTTTTTTCGTAAATTGCTGTATGACAACAATATGGTGAGATTTTCGTTATGTGAAATTATGGTGAGGTTATCTTAAATTTCCTTTAAATGAACTGTACCCTTACTGTGTTGATCTTTCTCTGAAAACTGTCCTGAAAACTTCAAATCTTCTTTTATAGTTTTTCTCATCTTCAATCACGGGTTCTGATTTTTAGAAAACCCTTGAATTTATATTTTCCAGTATCTCTGTGCTTTCAAGAATGAATACTAATTCTGTAATTCATCGCTAGGAAACACTGTAATCTACTATATTCAGACTAGAGTGAATGAATATTTTGTATGTATTAAAAAAGAAAAAATAATCCGAATGGGTTCGCAGTAGGACATAACTAAACAATGGGAAAATAAATTAACATTTCCATCCTTTCAATTGATAAAATTCTTCTAAGTCGGTAAAAACGACACCTTAAGATCTCTTTACATAATACGCTTCAATACGTTCGTTTTAATACTACGTTTCAATAAATTATATTTAATAGTAAAAGAAATTAATCGTATCACTCAAAAAGCCATAACTTAAATCGCAGACTAAAATATTTTTCTTCTTCTACTTACAACATTGAAGTAAAAAAAGAGTCACAAAGTAAAAAGAGTCGCAGAATTTCTTTACCTCAAAGGGTTGAGGCAGAACTTGTTGAAAAACAGAGAGGGAAAAAGAGAACCCATTTGGAGAGAAGCATCGTTAATAAAAAGAAAGTTCAAACTTCGTGGTCGGGTCCAAAAGTTTCAAAGTATCTTATGAAGGAAAACTCGTCCGTAAGTTCTTACTCTAGGCTAAAAGATGTCTCCTTTGATTTAACAGGAAGTACCACGTAATCAGATTGCCTGAACTGCTCTCAAAAGTTAAAGTGAAACAGTGTTGCAACTCGAAGTAAAGTTTTCAGAAATTTCAAAGATGTCGCTTCGTATTTGTGATTTTTGTATGGCGTACATTTTAATAAATGATATAGTAGTATTAGGGCACTGAAAAATATAAAATCCTCAGTACAATGAAAGTTTAGTTAGCTGTTTGATGTTGTTTTTCCCACCAATGTGTGTGGTTTTGTCGTTAAACTAGGTATTGTATTTCCGCATATTTAATATTTTATTTAACTTTGCATGAGTATAACGGGTAGAATTGGTCTCGACAACGTTCTCTGTATTTTTTTTTATCTATTTTGGTTCTTATGTTTCTTAATTACTTTTGGAGGCGGATTTTTATTTATTGCTTAAAAGGATAAAAAAACCTATTTCTAGGAAAAGATTTTGGTTAACATGTAACTTAAGTCACTAATCTTTGGTATTTTATAATCTAAGTCTAAGTCAACAAATATAGGAAATGCATAAACTAGTAAAAACTGTAGAAGGTATAAAAATAAGTAAGTTATTAAGTAATATAATTCTTAAACTAATATATAAACACAGTTAATAACATTTTTATAATGTATATGTACTTGTAAACAAGTCACACAAGATTAATTAAAGAACAGTAGAAGTAAAGGCGCTTTTGTATTTTTCAATTAAACTTGATTTATTTTTACTTTTAATTACCCTATTTCAGACAAAACGCAACTTCTAACTCTTGAAATCAAATTACGAAACTAAGAAAATGGCAAAGGTTACTTTCAAAACAGAATGAAATATTGATTCGAACGATTTTCCTCCCTCACAAATATTCAAAAAACATGTTTATTCAATAAATGTAGCACCGAGGAATCTCACAGAACACAGTGAAAGCGCCCTTCGAAAAGAAATAAAACAAGATCGAAACTTTTCACCACGAAAAGCGTTCGTTTGAAAGATTCTTCGGCGCAAAAAGCCATTTTTTCTCCAAATCGTTCCAAGACATTCTCGTGCAAAGACTACACTTTAATGGCATCTTCGGAAATAAATATTCAGTTTCGGCTTCAGGTGGAGAAATGTTCTTTTAGCGCATTTGTTTTAGTTGGGATGGATTGCCTGTTTCATTTCGTTTTGTTTTCAACGTGCATCAAAACTAGTTCGATTTTCCTCTAGAACTGAGTGAGGAGTGTTTTGCTATTTAAATGTTGCGAAATGTTCTGGTTTTATGCATTATGTTTCGTGATTGTGAAAGTGGTTTTTGGTTTTATGAAGTTTTTCTTATTTAGTTCACTAGATAATGTAAGGTTCCTAAACACTCCATTGAAAACCCTTGCGCCCATATGATGAATGTAACAAAAAAGTTTTAACTTAAATATTCATTAAAAATTCAATAACACTCATTACTGATCTTAAGGAATGAATACTGAAAGCAACAAAAATAGTTTCTAATAAAATATTTTGAAGTTAAAAATCCAACCATATAATTTCTTTAATCAAAATAAACCAACTTTCTAGAAACAGTAAAAATGATCAACACAGCAAATTTTCAAACGCTTTTTACTTAATCCCTTCAATTTTAGACCACTTAAATTGAATCAGGAAGTTTGGGTTAACCAAGGGGGAAAGAGTTAAATTCAGATTTGTTGAGTTTGCTATTAGTAGTCCCAAAATCCTATTTTTATACAGTGGAAATACACTACATTTTATATGTATAAGGAGGAATTTGAAAATTATTCAGAAACTTGGTATACAAATTTCAAACAACGAAGGAAATACGTCAGGCAAATTCAAAACACTACTATCCCAAACAGGCGATTTACATAAATTTAAGAAGCAAATAAGTCAATACCTCAACAGACCCAACAAACTCAATATTATTCACAAATTTTACATCTTAAAAAAAAAACCTTATCACGTTATGGTCTTTTCTACCACAGCAACAAAATCCAGAACTTTTTGTATACTCCTGATAACTCTTGCTTTTCACGACGAAAAAAAATAAAACTACACGAAACGAAAAGCATCGGGAAAAGTCGCCGCTTTTCTAGCTCAGTATCAATCTCAGGCAGCAGGAGCACGAGAAAACCTTTTTGTTTGCTTAACATTTAGAAAGTGATGAAAAGTTTCCAAGATGTCGATTCGGAAACATGCTTCTGCCTTATTTTTCTTCTTGCCTTTAGGGGGAGGATGGACGTGAGTCTCACGCTCCGAGTGATACAAAAATAAATGACTCGACTTCTTTAATAGATACTCAAAATCGAATACTTTATTTCCTTTCCTTTTCTTCTTCTCGTTCTGGACTTCATTCTGTTCCTGTCTTGTATGTGTATCGAAGCTTTTTGAGAAACGCTGGTGCCGTCTGGGTCGGGATTGGACTCTATAGCAGGGAAGTTAATGGAGAACTGTTTTTTTTACCCCGGATTATTTCGGTACGTAGTTTATCAAAGAAAGGAAAACACATGTTTCTTTAAAGGAACTTATGTTAGTCTATTAATTTGTTTTATGAGTACTAATCCTGTTTAGAAAAAACACGTGTTTCTTTTAAGGAACATCAGTGTATCAAATAGCTTTTATTATGACCATTCTGTTCAGAAATTTAAATCTACTAATTCTTATTATAGGTGCAAATCTTATTTTTTATGGAACAATTTTATCGAGAGACGCAATTGGGTGATTTTTAGTTTCTATTGCTCAGTTAGGTTTGTGTACATAATTTGCTGCTTTTTTCGTTTAATAATAAATGTACATTTAAAATAAACATTTGAATAAAAATTTATTAATTTAAACACACATATTTCCATATTACTTTTTATCTTTGGTAATTTTTAGGGTTTATAAATTTGAAAGAAATTGCAATGTTTCTGATGTCAACAAACAATACACTTCCGTATAAATTTCAACATTAAATTAAATGCTAAGACTTATTATTCAATGATGAACTTAATGGATTTGAGATGCTTTTACTTATCTATTTTTATTCTTATAATATGCAAAGCTTGTTAACTAAGAAAAAGTTTACTGGTACTTTAAAATATACATTTGATTGATAATGATATTTGTAGACTATTTTTTACGCGCATTTATAGTACATACTATAGTCATTAATTTTGTTTTGCTTAATTTACCGCCATAGTATTAAATTACTTGAAAACTGTATCCGATGCGAATAATTTTTAAAATATGCGTTCTATTGAAAAAGTATCTATTTATCAACAATTTTTACTTGACGATACATAGTAATGCATTTCCTATAAAATTTATAAAAAAAGGATAACTATAATGTCTTCAGACATTGATATTAACACTCACATTCAATAGAAACCCCTTAATTTCGAGGTAATTAAAAATATGGGTAATTAGCAAACTTACAGAGAACTAGATCATAAATTACTTTTGCTTCTTTGAGGTAATTAGTGAGTTTGACATTAAACAAGGCTCTCAAGAGTTAACCAATGTATTCATTAAAACAACGCTTTACATAATTACAATTTTCTTTCAGGAAAGTCCATTATTTTTCCTTATTGTACTCTCTTATTGATTCCAGGAGTCGGAAATTGCTTTTCATGTAATGGAACTAATTTCTTCTATGCACTGTAATTGTTTGGGAATGAAACTATATTGGAGTCATTAATTAACGAAAAGAATATTTCAGAACTAAATTTAATTAACAACTTTTCAGCTTTAAGAATCATTTATTGCATTGAAAATTAAAGCTTATGAGGTGCTTCCAGTGAAAATAACATTCATCTGATTATTTAATTTTATTTGGCTTTATTTTTGAAAATTAGCACCGGTAATTTGGTATTAATGTGTTGTATAATAAGAAAATTTGTTATTTCAATTTAATACCTTAAATTCTGTGATTAATTTTTTTATTATTATTTGAGGAGGATTTGGAGATAAAGTTAAATTTGACTTTATATTGAAGAACGTATTTTAAAAATTAATAACACATTTTTCCATTTTATTAATCGTATCAAAACAATTTTAATTAGGCTTTTTAAGTAAATTTGATGTCAGCAGCATTGAAATAATTTTGTTAAACCGTAAACACTATTATCAAAACAAATATTAATATTACTGTGTGATTCATTAAAAAGAAATTCAATGGTATCGATCGATAAAACACTTGGAAAGCTGCAGGTTTGTTTCACATGGTGATTGTGATAAAAAAATTTTTAGAAAATTTTAAATTAAATTATCAGATTTATTTTTTGGACGTAGGATTTTATCTACTAACTTTGATTTTTAGTAGGTAACCTCATGATTCTGAATGGTGTAGCTATTATTTTTTCATTTATTAAAATATTACCTTAATTGGTTGATTTCAACTAAAAAAAATATTACTTAGAAAATAAAGCTTCAGGCGCAAATAAAATCAATCAAAACTGATAAGAAAATGTAGAGTTTATATACAATACAATGATCTTCCAAAATCGTATGTTATGAACCTATATCAGCTCAGAAATTAACAAAAGAAAACAACCTATAATTTTTAGATCCCAAAAAAATATATCACTTCATTTAATATTAAAAGCTATCAATCTACACCACGAATTTCTAACAACATAACCATAACCCAATCAATCCTTCCCTACAGACTTCCTTCCTGAAAAAAAATCCCTAAAAATCCCCACACCCGCCATTACTTTCATCAAATCGCCAACGCATCCGCCAAAGACAAGGTGACACGGGCATTAAAAGCCTTAGAAACGCAAGCTTCCCTTATCAAGTCCCTGGAGGGCTTCGGCTCTTATCACTATCCAGCCAGAAACTGGATCGGATGCTGCATCCAGCGGAAAAAGCCCTTTTCCCTCCTAAGGTATTATTTAGTCCTGGGTTTTCCCTTTTTCCCTCCGTTCGTTATCTGGTCGGGGAGAGGCGATCGCTGTTCGGGTAGCCTCGGGCGTTCTCGGTACGGTTCGGAAACGGACGGAATGCGATTGGATGGATGTTTTCGCGTGGATATTGGTGTGTTTTTTGAGTTTGATTCGTGGAGTTTTTTTACTGGGGGAGGGGGGAAGTCGCATTTCCTGTCGGAAACATTTTGGTTGCGAGATGCTATCTGGGGGTTTCTTGCGTATTTGTAAGCCAAGAAAAAGGTTTTTGAATTTTATTTGTGTTTGAATGAGATTTTCGAAGATGGCAATATCAGATAAAATGTAGCATGGGTTTGAAAGTTTCAAAAAATAAGTTGTCTTTTGAAGAAGCAAAAATGCTGTTTTCACACGTTGTGCAGAGTTATTATACTTAATTTGTTCTTTAGGTCTTTAATTTTGAAAAATATTCGAGAAATTAATAAATTAATTAGTAAATTTTAAACAAATTCTTTAATCATGTTACTATCTGACGTTTCTAAGATGTGACAGAAAACCAACCTTCTCAAAATGACTGCTACCTGTAGAACTTGTTTTCCCTTTAGAACACATTTATTGCGGAAAAGCCAACATTCTCAGACTTGCTACCTCCTGCAACAGAAATTTGCCCTTTTCTTTTTGTCTTTTTGTCCACATGCGAACAGGTAAACTTAAAATAATACATAATTTAGTTTCCAGAATGTAAAAGAGGAGTTTCCAATAATTTATATAAAAGGGATTTACAGATTCTGAAAACTGGAGAGGGTCTTGCGTTAGCCTGATCATCTTAACGGGGATGCCTTGCACCCCAAATTCTTGGGTCACGGAAACAAAATTTGGGCGTCGTGGGCCATAATTTTACGATGTAAAAGTGGGTGTTGGGATATCTAAGGAGTACAAGGGAGAATGAGACAAAAGTTTACAATGCAATGTTGTTTATTTTAACTATTTAATACGAAAATTTAACTATTTAATAAAAAAAACTACTACCTTCTACTCTAATTTATCAATCTTACTGAAATTTATTTAAACGTCAAGGGAAATTTTTTTATCAAGAACACTTATGCATGAAAAAAAATGCGATTTGTACAGAGAATAAAAAAATTTCGCCACGATATTGACAACGCACCTTGCACATTGAAGTTACCAAGAATTTTCCCTTGTACACTTTTGCTTTTATTCCAATAATTTTTCATTTCCAACTTACATCAAGACAATAATTGCGTACATTGGAGGTTCTTTACATCAGATTAAAGAATCAAAGCAATGATAAAAAATAGTTAGGTAATTGACTTATCCCTCTGCATTTTTAAAGCATTGGCATTACGTGTAACAAAATATCATTAGCCCAACTTTATATATTTAAGATAAACACCCCTCCTGCATTCTTTACACCCTAACATCTACTCATCACCATTAAATAAGCTAAAAGAAGAACCTCTACGAATGACCACGATAAAACAGATATATCCCCTTGTATCGCTCCCAGAGCGTAGATAATTTAATATCTCCCCCAGAAGGCCTTTATGAAAAGAGAATTTTTAATGAAGCGTATGAGGCCAAACGAGCTCGCATAAGCTCCTCGAGTTTTCTTAATATGCAGATGCAGACGCAGCCTGAAAGTGTTTTTCTCCTCTATACTACTCCCTGCCTAACACAAAGGAGAAACGGGAATTAATGTGATGCGCAGGGTAAACATTTTTACGGGCGCGTGTTATGCGGGTATTAAAGTAAGTGTCGGAAATAAAGATGTTGGATTGAGATAAGGGGAGGAAGGAGGACGGAATGCAAAGAAAGGGGAGACGGCGGAGGAAAAAGTAAGAAGAGCTTTCGAGAGATGATTCACGGGAGATGTGAAGGGTAAACTTGCGTTTTAATGAGGTTTTAGAAAGTTAGGTTTAAAAATATCTTAAAGATAGTTTCTCACGGGTGAAATTTCATTAAAATCCCTAAGTTGAAGGTTGAGTATTAAGTATTGTTTTAACATAGAAGTCTTATTAAGTAGATCTTGAAAATAATTATTTCTTTAAAGAGCTTTTGTATTGCATTTTGTTACATAATATGTTTTTAGTTGAGTATCCTATATAGGTATTATTTGTAATTTCATATACACAAGCAACACGAATGACATTTTATTGTTCGTTAGAAAGGTTAATAGATTAAGATATTTACTTCGAAGGTTAATTTAAGTTTGGTAAGATATGTTTCAAAATATATTTCTGTTACTCATATCTTTGGCCAAATATAGAATTCCACTAACAAAAAATGCGTTGGTGCTCAGTGAAAAGAAAGATTAAAAAATTGAATAGATAAATAGTGAAGCTATTCCAAGTTTTACAATCTAAGGAGGCCATGGTACTTTTATTTTTTGTTTTGTTTAAAAAGTCTTGGTTCAGAGGTTTTTTATGAAATATAAAAACAGTAATAAATAATTAGAATTTTCTTCAGATACTTATAGTGCATTTTTATTTCTAGTATGTCGTAGTTTAAAGTCAAATTAATTTCCTAACCTAACTTAGAATGAATAATGAACAATGAACTTGAGAAATATAAAAGAAACAAAAAACTTGAGAACAAAACGCATCTATACACCACTCTCACAAAGGGTTCCTAAATAGGTTTTCCCCACTTCGTATAAACACTCTAAAAAGATTGGTGGTGGCTCACAATAAAGGATTCTACGACATTGATAAAAAAAAAGGTGGTATAAAAGTAATTATTCTAAAAAATATTTTTCTTTCAGGGATATTTTTTGTAGAATATGGAGGATTAAAACACTTCTTAAATATCCAATTTCTTAACAATTTCGTTATCGAGAAATAATTTAAAAATAACGGAATTCATTAAAGCGTTAACCTTGCATTTAAATCCACTGTTAATCCATTAATGCATTTTAAGCTAGCCCATTTCAAAATGAAATCTATTCCCGCATTATCTCTCTAGAATCCCCTTCAGAGAAACATTTACTCCACTTCCAAACCTTTACAATATTTACTCTACAACTAAACAAAAGTTTCTCGCCCTCACGTACAGCAATAAAAGAAAGCACAAAAGGGGTCACTGAGACAGTTTCAACCCTTACAATTCTAAGCCATCCAAAATTACTATTGAATCCTATAGAAAATTTGAGGCGGCTCCGGACTGAAAGGGTTAAGCCTTGCCGTCCTCTGTTAAGTATGCAACACAAAGACCAGGGGACATATTTACGCCGCCATTACGCCTAGCGACCCGTGTCTGTAGACAGTGTTTCTCCGTAGGGCAACGATAGGACGGGGAGCCATTGCTATTGGCCGGAGACATTCTTTACGCGTAGCTTCCCACCGCATCTGGGATTTGTTATTGGCTATCAGAAAGAATAATGTTATTATATTTTCTGTGCTTATTGATGGATACGGAGGTCAGGGGAGAGTGAAGGGATCGATGTTGATACCGTTCAAGCACACTCTGTATCATTCGTGTATCATTTTTTTTGTGTGTTTGTTTGGGTATTGCTTTTGGGATCAAGTAAGCGGATAACACAACGTGATCCCTATCAAAGATGGATGTCGTAAGATGCGACATAGAATATGTATAGGAGTCAGTTTTTTATGAAACATTGATAGAATATACATACTATGGAAGGCTTATGAAGAATTTCGGTTGTTGTTGATACCTAAATTGATGTTGATTAAGAAAAAACTATACGTTTTATTAGAGTTTAAAATTTTACTTTTATCAAAATTTAAGATCATGTGCAGATAATTTATTTTAATTTTGGAAATATATTTTTCAAAATGAGTAAAAATGTCTAAAATATTTTATTTAAGTAGTAATATCTATTGATATTTTAAAACAAATTAAGATTTACAACAACGACATGTGAAAAGGGAGGCGTTATAAGAGATAAAAGTTTCTATGAGATACAAAACAATATTCAATTGAAATAATCTAAAAAAGATAAACACGATTTATTAAACAAAAAAACTATGAAGTTACAGTAAAAACTAACGATAAGAATGAGAGTAGCTTAAGTAATGAATGTAGATTCATGCCTAATAGAAAAATACACGATTAAATATACAAACTGAGATCGTATTTCACTTCCTCAGCAAAATAAAGTATTAAAAATGCTTAATTCTTTATTTCTTATTTCATTATGTTTTATCTTAAAAAAATATGATAACCAAGTAAATTGCAAACGCCTATAATTTACTTAACTTGCCACACTGGACTTCTGTCCCAAGACAAGAAAAGATATGACCTAAGATTCTTCATGAAACTTACTTGGTGTTAGAACTTGAGCCTTTATTTTTAAGTCAAATTTGTCATCACAGGCTTAATGATAACTCTTATTGTATGTCATCACAGGCTTAATGATGATTAGTTTATAGAGCATTTTCAATCACATGACTTGGACCTAACAACGGCCTTGGCAACAGAAAATGTTACAGTTTTTTGCCCTACAGAGGTTAACAGTTACAGAAAATGACTGGCCGTGGAATTCCTCTATTGGAGCATTTGCAATCACGTGACCCCATACCTAAAAACCGCCTTAGAAACAGATAAACAACGGCCTTAGCAACAGTTAAAAGCCCTACAGAAGGAACACAGTTAAAAGAAAATAACCGGTTGTGACGTCACCTGAAAACACTCTATTGCGATTTCTTGGTAGTGCAAGTAGAAGTAAATAAAAATGTATTTAATTAACTAGCTGTGCGTGGAGAGAGTTCTAATTTTTTGATAATGATAATTTCTAGATAATATATCAAGCAATGCAAAATGATTATTTTAAAAGGCGTCGCCATTAAGAGCACACACTTCATATCAAAATTTCCATTATCCTAGTAATTTGTATCTCTAATGCCTAAAAGAGAATATGCCGAAATCATTAACCCCACAGATGCTCCTAACAACCCAATAAATATTTCAACACGCCGAAAACGCTCAAACAATTTCCACATCCTTCGAGGTTCATTTTACACAAAAATGGCGTAACGAAAATCTCAATGTCGCCATTTCAAAACACCCATAAAAAAAACCTCCCTTCCGAAAATGAATCATCCTTTCTAAAACTCGTCTTAATTAATTAACTGATAACGATGTTTTCAAGACTCTGCGTTATCAGGCTTCTTCTTTCCCAGATTACTTAGCTTTGAAGGGAAATTTAATCACTTTTATACGTCGAGTTAACGATTCTCCAGTCTTTGTCATTAGCTCGAAATGCAGTGAACTATTAGCACTTTTAACGCTTGATAAGAATTCGGGGAAGATCGGCTGCGATAGAACGTGACGAGTTTCGGGGAACGAAATATTAATGAGATTAGTTTGAGTGGAGTTTGAATTGTTTTTAATCCTTTCCTGTTCTTAATCCTTAATTTCCGTTACGTTAGGTTTGGGAATGATACATTTAAGTGGTGGTAGGGAGCTAGATAATCCTAATGAAAAGATTTCATTGTGATGTAGTAGATACATGAATGAATGGAATTATTATAGTACGTTTTGAAAAATACGTTTTAACGAGATTAAGTAGTACGTTTTGTGGAACTCATTCGAGTGATAAGATAAAATGATAAAATTAATGAATTAAAGACATAGTATATACTATAAGGTGTAAAGTCTGTCTGTCTTCTTTCTTTCGGTTGGGAAAGGAGAAATCCAAATTCAAGTAGGGGTGTGGGAAATCAGGGTAGCTAGCTTGGCAACTAGCTAACTGGCGGTAAGTAACCAGTTTGGCTCCCTCTCTCTATACCTCCCCAACCCCAGGGAGTGAATGAAGTGGCTCATTTGTGGTTACACTAACTGCCTAGCGAGAAAAGAAAAACTTTTGTTAAGGAATAAGCAAATGAAAGAATTATTTCAATACAATGATTTTCTAGAAATTATTCTTGAGAGAAAACCTATCTCTCGAGCCAATTTCATGTAACATTCCATTTATATTATAAATTAAGAATACAGCAGAAGTTCTTATAAAAAACAGCCGACTCACCTTTTAAAAGAGTTAACTTAGCGAAAGTCCTTATTGGTAGCCAAGTTGGCACTATTTTAGAGACGATCTGTTGTTTAAACCGAACAAGTCTCAAATATTCATTGGTAATCGAATAGTGCCAATTTGGTGACTACTAGAGACTTTAACCAAAGCAAACTCTTTTAAAAGGTGAGACACCTGGGTTTTATAAGAACTTTTACTGTACCTCTTAAGCAGGCTTAAAAGTAATTTAAAAAACAAAAGATAAAGTATGAACTGAATACCGATATTACAAGAAAATTTATGAATTCATCTTGAATTTGAATATTATTTAAATGAACCGAAAAAATTATATTTTGCTTTACCGACTATTATTAAAATTACGTGGAGAAACGTATAAATATCAAAGAATAATTTTAATAATAATCCTAATTGCACCATCAAATTAAAAAAGAATACCCTTCATTACTGAAACGCATTATAATAATAAAGAGGCTTTCAATACATTATTAACATTCATTACTATTAGGTAATTCATAAGGGAGATTAATTTTAACATAAATTAAAAGGAGGTATTTTGGAGTGCTTTGTAATTAGTTATTATTCTTAATAGTCTTTGAGAAAGATACTTTTAAAAAGATATCTTTCAAAAGTTTAACGAATTATATTCAACACGCATAACTTCAATTTATATTAACTTGGCATATTATCCGAGTAAGATTCACTAAAAAGGCTTATTGATTTAAGATTACATCTAATGCATTGAAAACATATAATATTGGACGATTATGCAAATTTAAAGAAGATTAGGAATTTTATAGAAGCTTTTTTTCCAAACGCGAAACTCTTTTTATATTCTATTGAAATGGAAATAATACAAGATTATTTAATAACTATTTTTTTCATAAGAAAATAATGGTATCAAAATATTTCTGGAGGGCTTAGATGGTTTTTGAGTTATTATTATTGAGTAAAGAATTAAATTATCTGTTTTTAAACACAAGATTTTACACTTTTATAGCACAAAAATAGCTGACTATTAATGCGATAAATTTTCAGAGTTTGAATTACTATTGCGACGATTGTAAACCACTATTATTACGTATTAGTTTTAATTTTCTCTAAGCTTTAAAAAGCCCTATTTCTTTCAAACTTATCAACCATCTTTCAAACTATTTTTTTTATTGTCTTATAAAAAAACCATGACATCAGGATGCTGAGACTGAAGGCTGTTTTTTCATTCAGATTTATTTTCGGTTTTTATGGAATTTTCAGATGAATTTGGAATTTTCAGATAATTTAAGGCATATTTCAAACTAAAGTTACTGACAAATATTCCCAACTACTTATTTGGAATATATTTTATACCTTCTCTTATAATAAGTAGTACTTAAGAGATATTATTATTATTATTATTATTATTATTATTATTATTATTACTATTACTATTTAGGATATTAATGATAGATTTGGTAAAAATGATTTATAGAAGGGTTGAATCATCCCGCTATAACACTAACATAGTAAACTAAAGGATTCAACCAATTAATTTAAAGACTTTGTAATGAAATGATTATTAGTAGAGCAATCACTCTTTCAGCCTAGAATTCTAACCAAACCATTTTCATCAGTATCTGAGACATCAGAAATTAATTACTTAGCAGATAATGAATGAACTACTCGAATAACAATAACGTAAATGATTGACTGGATTGTTTGGTAAAAGGTAGTTTCACTCGAGGGTTGGGAATGAAGATTTATTTTTGATAAATAAAAGAAAGCATGAATAGTTTTGTAGTTTATGCACTGCATTAGTTCCTGTTGTGGTTGCATTGATAAACATATATGACAGAATCTTAATGTGTTATATTACACACTCATCATGTGTATCGGCCGTCGCGTCGGTTAGATTATGGCCTTGCCCTGGGTATACTTTCTCTCTCTTTGTGTCAGTAAAAATATTCTGTTTTTATAAGTGGATCCTAGAGATCAAGCACTCAGACCGAAAAATGCATGTAGCCACAATCCAATCCAATCCAATACACACTTCAGTAATAAAATATTCAATAATAAAAGTTTCTGTAGAAAGTTCAAAAGGAAATTAAATCTCTGGAACAATTTACCACGATTAACAAAGTACCAAGTCTCATCTAACAGCTAATAATAAAAGAAATATTCAAATATTCTTTAGGAAGCTTTCTAAAATTATTCATTAGTTGTCATTTATGATCAAATTTCGTTTACTTCTAGTTACAGTTACGTAAATTTGACATATTTGGAATGAGCTGCGTTGCTAGGGAACAGAAAGAGGTATTGTATTTCACATTTTCAGCAAGGACTCGAACTCATAAACAAATTAACGTAAACTGACTAAAGTGGTGAATGGGTTAAAAATCGCAGTTATTATTCTTCATATTAAATTTTTGAAAAGGAAAATCCATCTTCATGCAGCCAAATGAATCGATTACAAATCATTATTATAATATTTACAAATTATTATAACTGATTAGTTATAACTGAAACTATGACTGAACCTGAGGGGCGTGTCCTAAGTCGCAAAATTTGCGCATGCACTTCTCAAACCATCAAAGTGAGAGACCATAGACAGCAAATTTGTGATTCTCAGTTGCTGCAACAACTGGCTACCGTGTAAGTGTTATTTTCTCTTCATATATTCCATGCCTAATAATTTTGTTTTACCTACATAATACATTTTTGTTAAGTTTTCATTGGATTTCACTGTTTGAAAAAAAAAGGTTTTCCTCAAATTTATTGTTTGATAAGAACTGAAACTAAAAACTTAATTAGTCTTTAGAAACATACCATTTCTTTTTTATTGATCATAAACACATTTGAAAAAAAATATTTTTGTTTCGTTCAAGGAAAAAATGGAAACTGTCAGAGGAAATGCTGGTTCCAGTCAAGTACAAAAGAAGAGATGGAAAGACCTCAGTACGTCCAAAACTGAATTTTTAAAGGCCCTTCCTGAAACGTCGGAGGAAGATTATGTGGCTGAAGAAGATTTGTTAAAGATTATTTCATATTATTATGTTAAATGTCGTAAGTATTCAACATGATTATTTGTGATGCCAAGTGCCCGAAATCCGAACGTCCGAAAACCGAAATGACCTTAACACCGGACACTTTTGACTACCCGTTTTTTATAAGGCATTGTTGAATTTATCTCCGACCACTGTACGCTATTTTCCCCCTTAGGAAAACATTTCTAAAATTACGTATCCGAAGACGGTAAAACATTGATTATTTTCTATAATAGTAGAACCAAACTGCTCATTGGCGTTATTGGAACAGTATATTCTTACTCGTTCTGGGTCGATTTCGATTTACATTTATTAGGGTAGCTAAAATTTTTAGGATTGGGCTGTTACTGAAACCATTTGATTTTCATTATCTTTCTTGAGATTGCACAGCAGCTTTTACACGTGTTTAGTTTAAGTTGAGCTGCCCAAAACAATGTTATGTAATGTTTGATTTTTTTTTGTAAATATACTATATCGAAGTAAACGTCTTGGTTCAAAGCGTGGTATGTTTATAATTTACGATACCTCCTAAACTTGTGGAGAATTGATTAAGTTTATATTTTTTTTCTTAAATTTGCTTTTTATAACGAGTTTATTTTATTTTTTTTATCTCTTATTTCTTTTGAAATCGCCCCAACGGGCGACCAAAAACAGCAATTAAAAAGGGAATTGGGCGGAATTGGGAAAGTGAATGACCTTTTTTTTTATAACCGTAAGTCTTAAACTGGTCTACAATCCGAACAATTCACAAATCCGGAAATGTCGCGGTCTTGGTGATTCCGGATTTGAGATTCCAAACTAGAGTTGTTAAAAAGATATACATTTTTTAAGAGTTGAAAAAAAATTGTATACAGTATAACAAAATGTCAGTTTTCAACCATTTGTATTAGTCATATTTTATGAAACACTCGAATCTGATCTTCAGGCTTTAAAATTGGTTGATCTTAAGTGTTAAATTTTTGTATATAATCACGTGATAGAATCAAAACGGTTTAAATTACTTTCTTTTTTAAAATGGTAATATTAACCTATATGTTAAAAATAATCATGTTTACAAAACTGTGCAATTTTTATTTTTAGATATTTTGAATGAATAATTTTAAGAAGGTTTTTTTTACAGTATCTCTTTTAATCGATAACGGTAATATAGTGTTGCCGATTCAGAGAACCCTGTTGAGATGTACTATAGTCAAATTAAAAGTATGGACTTTTTAAAACTTAATTTAACTGTTTGGTTTGGAATACAATATTATTTTAATGCACTTTTTAAAACAATAAATTTAAAGATTTCATGTAAATACAACCAAATTCCATGATCGGTTACTGTTTATTTCAAATCTTGGTAAATGTGTAAAAGTAAAATGTGTGTGCATATTATACCCCTAAAAGACACAAACAATCGATATAAAATAAATTTTTCAAAACAATTTTTGGATGTAGACATGAAACATCAAAAATACCTGTAACATAAAAAATAATTATTTCAGTCTGAAAGTAGTTCTATTTAAATATTAACCCGATAAGTTTTCAAGTAACCCAAGAAATTCTAGTTTTACTTGAAATTGTTTTTTTCAGGCGATCTTCTGGAAAACGAATTTGAATCTCCAGAAGGCTTGCAACTTGTTAAAGATTATTTTAAGATGGAAAAAGAATTAAGTGAAACAAGTAGTTTACGGGAGGTAGTTGTTGCAGTTGAAGTGATACTTTTTGAATATGGTATGTTTATAAGCATTGATAATACTTTAATACCCCTTTTAAGATTCAGTATTGAGAAAAACGTGATGGGTATAAATGATGGTATTAAATTAATATCTGTATCATATTGTTTACACCTCTAAAGAGGGATGTTTATTGTAATATTTACGTCTCTTAAAGCTGACTGACTGGCTGTACGTTACGCTAAGTTTTCTTACTTGAACCATTAAAGAAATCTAGATAGTTCCCTTCGCTAACTTTTACTTGCATCACATTTTGTGAGAATGGGTTTTTTTTTTGAAATCCTACCCTAAACGCCACGAGAACAAGACATCCCAAACGGTAAAATTGTTCAAGATTCGTCCAATTTTTGTCATGTATGGCCAAATTTCTATTACTTCTAGTTGAAGTTACGTAAATTTGACATATTTGGAATGAGGTATGCCAACCTCATCTAATCAGATAAGCGATGAGGAGCTAAATCTGTGAAGTAAAACAAACTTGATCGCTAAACTTGTTCGTCAAACTTACATGTCGCGTTGTTAAGAAAAATCAACTCTTAACTCTTAACACGGAATGTTCCGTTCTTTTAAATATTCTTATACCTTTTTAACATTTCAGAAATACACGTTGGGGATCTCGTTCGTCAAAAAGATTCTGAAAAGGAATGTCAAGATGGGAAGGCAAATTCTGAAACAAATGCCAATGCGGATAAACCGATTGAACCCAAAGGGTTCAAAAAACTTCTCGATACAACTTCTGAGGATGAATGTTTGGAGATCTTAGTGAGGAAATACTTGAAAGCTGGTAAGCTGCGATGTAACTAATAGTAGGGGAGCCCAGAGTGTTTTTGGGTAGTAACTCGAGCACGTCAGATAATCATAGGGGGGATACCTTGCATGCTTTTGAGTAACTCCACCAAATATAAGCTCTCTATGTTGGTGGGTAAGTTTAGAACACCCCGTCAGATTTGTAAAAAAAATTAGTTAAATGAACATACTCGAGCGCGTCAGATAAAGATAAGGTAGGTTAGTTACCAGCTAAAAAGTGTACATTTTCTAAAATCTGCCGATTTGAGCGGTGGATAAGGGAGCGGGAGGGTTACAAAGTTGCAAAGTAAAGCCAAGACCGGTAAGACGCTTTCGCTCTTTTTGAGAAAAATGTACGAAACAAAATGTTTATAGACTAGTAGCCAGGATACTAGGCTCAACTAGTTGTAAACTGTCTTGGTAGCCAATCTGACGCGCTCGAGTATGTCCCCTGTAACTAGTTTTCTTTCAAATTTTGACGGGCTGTTCTAAACAAACCCACCAACATGGAGAGCTTATATTTGGTGGAGTTACTCAAAAGCATGCAAGGTATCTCCCCTATGATTATCTGACGCGCTCGAGTAAATCCACATTTACCAATCCGTCTACAACCAATGTTACATAAAGAATTTATTATAGGTTGAACAATGTTTAATGTTACCAAAAGAACAAAACTTAATAAATTTTGCTATAGTTCTCTATGATTCTAATAGCGAATCGTAAATATGTGGAATTTAAGTGACTGGGGTGTTAGTGACACAATTAAAATAGTAAATTAGAAGTTGGATTATCTTTACCTGAATCAGTTTTTGATGCTAAAGATAAATTTTCTGAAAAAGGATCTTCTTTACAAAGCACATTTTATTTAAATTTATTTTAGGAGGTTTAGTTTAAAAATATACTTTTAGAAGACTTAGTACCTATTAATTTTCTCACTCGCTGTAAAATATAACATTTTCCAGGGTCACAGAAATTTTTAATCAGTTTTAAATGAATTTTTAGGTTACATATAAGTAATAATACACTTAAAACATTAAATCTGTGTTATTACATATCTTTTTTACCGTATGGAATCCAATCAGAACCGTTAAAAAGTTTCTTTATGCTATGAAATAAAAAATAGCGCAGTTAATTGTTTCATAGGGTTACGGCTAGGAGGAAATCCAGGGTTAATTTGTAGGAAAAACTTAATGCATATCACACGCCTTCTCCTTTCTAAGGTAACAATAAAGTTTACTTTTCCTTAGGTCTGAAATTAAGTGATATTAAAGGAGAAATGGGAAGAGAGTCCAGAGGAAAGACCGGTAGAATGAAAAGAGCTTCAAGAAAGAAATCTTCGACTGAAAAGAGTGCATCTACAAAGGGAAGTCCAAAATATAAAATGGAATTTATGACTGATTTTATGACTATAATCGGTGCAGCTTTGCTGTTATGTAGTATGTTTAAACTTGCATGAAAACTCGAGCTCAAAGAGTTAAAAAATAATTTGTGTCATGCCTTTGTGAAGGAAGTTAAATAAATGCAGCACACTAAAACAATGTTTCATCTTTCTACACTCGACAGCAACGTTTCCTGACCCTATGACGTCACTAGGCAGATGCAGAAACTGCGGAAACAGAAAGCCTGTTGGGTTGTTAGGAGGAGTTTCGGTACGTTAATCTTGATAGAAAGACGGGTATTTACGTATTATCCCGTCGACCGTTCAGCGGCCGGCTAATTCAGTGGCACAGTAATACTAGTAAAGTCAGTGGGATTTGATAACGTTTTCGGATTAAGCGTCACGGTCGACGGGATAATACTTAAGTACCAAAAGACGCTATATATACACATGGGTTTAATAAAATAATCAAGTTTTTAAATTGACGTTCTTCATTTCACTCAAAATTCAGACACCGCTCTGGGAACTACTGTGTTAGTGACGTCATAGGGTCAGGAAGCGTTGCTGTCGAGTATAGTATGCATTTAATATAGAATTTTTTATAGTACACTAAATAGTAATACAAACGAAAAAATTGTGGTTGAAACATTAAGTATTGTAATAAGAAATAACTCTTTACAACCTTATTTTACAACTGACTATACCTCCTTTTTTTAAATAGCTAGTATATTCCACTTGAAACTACCGATACACAATTTTTTGTATTACCGAAACTCTCCAAAAACATTTACAACGAACTCCAACAAGTTCAAACCTAACCAACTTCCCAATAAAAACTATTCAGCGTCTTCAGACAGAACATGACTTGACGAATGAGCCGTTAGCGGCAGTCTCGCCCACCAATAAGCGAACGGAAAGTCGATAAACATAGATTCCGGATGTTACTCTTCTTATCGGATGGACTGAAAAAAATGGCGGCCACCAGAGAAAGAATCTCTCATGACGGCACGTGATTGGTCAGATAAGGGAAGCGCCCCAGGGCTCATTTTATGAGAAAAGGGACTGATTAGAAGTATTGGGAAAAGTTCCAGATAAAGTGCGTGGAAAAGGATACTTTGTTTGCTTGAAGAGAACATTCTGAGTGTTGGATTAAATTTTTTGTACTGTAGTTAGTGAATGCGCGGATGTTCAATTTTCAACTTCAATAAAATCAAACGCATCAATTAATGGTAAGTCTGCTAGTTTAAGTGGAATAGTTTCGGTTTTTTTTCAGACACAATAGAACAGGCCTGCACAACTTCATTTGCGATCCGGGCTGAATTTTTAAAACTTGCCGCGGGCCAAAATATAAATATTGACCGATTTTTGAGGGCAAAAAGGTGAATTTAAATTTTCTGTTGCTTATGTTAATAACATTAAGAGAAATTAAAATAATTGTACGATAGGGGAAAACATATTACGTATAATCACCGTTCAAAATACATTTTTCAAAATACGTTTTACATTTAACAAGTTTTTACATTGTAATTTATTTTAATGAAGTTTTTTTATTTTTTGACGGTTAAAACTATAAAATGTTGGGATTTCATTCCTTGTAAGTAAAATAAACAAACATTTTACATTGGTGAATTATCTATTTTGTATTTTTTTTTCAAAATTTATCCTTTTAAATAAAATTTCCTAAACCTTTAAAAAATTTTAAGACTTGTCGGGCAACAAAACGAGGTTCTGCGGGGGGCGTATATTGTGCAGGTCTGCTATAGAAGAATTCCAAAGTTTGTTGTTCATGAATGTTAAGCAATCGAAAACATTTTACATCCTAGTTGAGAACAGGCGAAAATCGTAGGGCCAATGAAGAGTTAACAATTAGGAACCTAGATTTTAATAAAAAAAACCCTTTGACCTCAGTTTTTTAATATTTTGTACTCTGTTTTATCGCTGCTACTAATCTAGTACTTCCAAGCTAAGGAAAAGTGAAACTTCTTATGAAAAACGTAAAATACTAGAAAGGTTGTTCTCTTACTAAAATTATTACGGTCACTTGTACCAGTAAAAAAGATAATCAATTTGCCGTTCTAGTTGAAAAACTTTATAACATACTTTTATAATAAATTTAAAAACTATCAGGGATACTGTTTTTTTGGGACCAGTTTTAAAGACAAAAATTCCAAAATTCTTCACTGGATAGGAACTTATTAATGTTTTTGTGTCTAAAATCCATCTGTGTAGAATGACAAACTATATTACTTTTTTATTGGAAAAATAAAAGGAAACACATGTTTAAAAAATGGTTCAAATATTTAATATTTTACGCATCATAAATTTATTCAAACATAAATAGAAAGAAAACTGCACAACCAAGATAAGATAAAACTACAACATAAAATACTTTTGTGTTCTAAATTTATAAAAGTTAAAATTTTATAATAGATTTTTAACACTATTTTATCATTAAAAATAACTTATTTTAGAATAGTTTGTCATTCCTAATTGACAATTTCTTCCGAAAGGTCCAGCATAATAAAAAAACCCCCTTGAGTAAAGAAAATTCGGAGTTGTTCATAGATAATTTAATAAGAAACCAAAGAAAACGTTCCTTTTTAATTAAATAGATTTTTTTGAAGGATTTCCCTTTACATATACAAACTTCTATTATTTAAGGTCGAAATAAAGAAAAATGTTCATAAAAAGATGGTTTTGTTTTATGAATATTGAAGTTAATTCTTCCATGAAGATAATGTGATCAAAAGGTTTCAGCTTTATTCAATGGGAAAAATCTTCAGAGAAAAAATGACTAATTTTTTTATAAGAACTGTACTAAAGAGTTCTGATGGAAGTTTCAAACCATTGTTTAATTGAAGAAAATTATAAATATAAAAATTAATTAAAAAGAAGGAACAACAAAGCGATGTTTTAGTTGATGTAAAAAATTCTTTTGTTTGCTGAAAAATGTTCCATCTCTCTTTAAAGTAATTTTTTATAATTTTATTCTGTTAAATGTAAGAGTATAAATATAATGAATTGCAAAGGTTTCCATCATTTTATTTTGCTTAGCGAAACCCTAAATAATATTTTTCATACTTCTAGACCTCTTTCTAAAACAAGTTTGGAAATGTAATGCTTGGGCGTTTTACTCAAGCTTCTTAAAGCGAAAATAGATTTAGGTTAACACACGGTAAAAAAAAAAAACCTATATACTTAGCAAACTTTTTTCCTAGTAAGTTTTATAACATTCAAGTGATGGCAAAAAATAGAAGAAAGAGGAAATATAGTATTTATGCGTCACAAAATATCTTAAAATTCCTTTAGACTTTGTATTAAAATTCACATAAAACATTCATATTGTTCATAAAAAATGTTTATATAATCATGAATAGTTTTATATCTGAAATATTTCAATGTGTTAGTTTGGTAATTCCATGCGAGATAAAAATAAAATAAAGTGATTGAATTTCGCGGAATAAAAACAAAAATACCATACAACACTGCCAACACGAATCTCCGCATCCAAAAAGTTAAATTAAACATAGTTCTAATAATGAGTAAAAATAGTCCCGTCGTCGGGTAAAATGCTACTTTGACAAATCGTCCAAGTTTGAAGCTTGTGAACCGTTAAATTGATTATTTCTGAGTGATTATGAATAATAAATAATCTTTGTACAGGACGTTGGCAACAGTAAAAAATTATCATAGCTTTCATGATGCCATTTTTCACTTAAAAGCACATTACAAATTAGGACTACGCCTGCAGTTCCTACAGAATTAGGGGTAATAAATTATTTGCTTGCTGAATATTTTAGCAAAATGAAGGCGGTGTGTTTTTGAAAGAGATTAGGGAAAAAAAATCGTTAAACGTTCGTAGGAGTCATTTTAATTCTATATAATGAAGTTCTATAATGAGAACATAACTTAAAAACAGAATTATACGTTCCAGCATGAGAACTTTTAAGAAACAAGCGTTTAAGACGTCAACAATCTTAAGTGTGCCTTATTAGTTAAGGCATTTAAACTTTGAGTTTTATCTTGAATTTGTTTGTTTTAGAAACCCGTTTATAACTGAGATTAATAAAATCATTTTCCAATACAAAGAAATATTCATAATAATAATCTTTTATACTATGTATATACTATTTTTATGTGTATTTGAACTCAAGATGTTTTTCACAACCATACGAAATCATTTTCATCGATAGTTTCTTTTGCTTTATTGTGTGAATTAAAATACGTTTATAAAAATAATTTTGTAACGTTTATTATCTGTACGTTTTTTAATCAATATGATTCAACCATTCCAAATAATTATTTCAAAATTTTAAAAAAATAAATATATTTCATTTATCTGAAGTGTCACAACTTTACTTTCCAACCTGGGCCCATTTTATTCCAAGGACGGTTTGATATTTATAATTTTTCTGTTACATTATTTTTGTATTCTTTTTGAGATTTATAGCATTTATCTATCTTTTTTGTTTTGTCTTCATCTATTCAATATACCTATTTTCTTTTAACCTAAAGTTAATTTTCTTTTCTTCCCTTCTGTAAGCTTACAAGGAGAATACATTATATATAAGTAAGAAAAGACTACTTGGGTCTTCGAACAAAGGAGAAAAATGACAAAATTTTAATTCTCTAGAATTTCACATTTGATTTAAAAAATAAACTTCACTCAAAAAAGTAATACGTAGTAATAAAAAGTAATAAGTAGTAAAAATAAAAAGTATAAGCTTTAATTATGAAAAAGTTAAATGAATTGAAAACGTATAAAAGTGGAAACAGCAATATCTTACAGTACCTTTTGAAGATAAAAAGACGTGTTTTAAAGACTGAAAAACACAAGCGGTCAGCGGAAACAATTTCGAAAGAGGAATTCCATTGTAAAAAGAAGTGAAGTAATCACACAAAAGAAGAAACTGACAATCGAAAATTCATGGAGCAAGAAAAGAGGAAATAAATTCGCACCAAACGGAAGGGGAAATTTCCTCGAAGCCAAAAAGTTCTGGAAAGAATAGAAGGGTACTGAAATTTAATTCTTCGACTTGAAAAGGGCAAAGACGTGAACAAAATGTTTAGTTTTCAGTCAAAGAGGTTAACGATATTTAATTTGTTTGGAATCAAAACAGATTTTATTTTCCCTTCAATTACTTGATGGAACCAAAATTTAGTTTGCTTTTAACGTCATTTCTTCAATGCAATTTGAGCACATAAAATGTACTTATTAAGAAAACCATCTACAATATCCTTACATAAAACTACTTTATTAGGTTGTGATTACATGCATTATAATACTCTTTTATTGTACTCAATGGTTCAGTAACACAAACACAAAGTGAACAGGGATAATTTTGTAACGTTATACTTTTAATCATTTGAACTAATTTCGTAGTGTAAAAGGCTTCCCAATCTACATTAAATTGAATTCGCTATCTACATTACATATTTTATTAGAGGAAGAATCACTCGGTCTACTGTTTTTGTGTTCACTGAAAAAAAAATTCTATTCTTTTAACATTTCAGTACTGCAAATGAGTGTGCTTCATCTGTATATGTGATAAACGTATGAATTTCTTTGAGATACAGAATTTATAAGCGTTCTATAGTCAATTGAGAATAATTATAGTTATTGAAGGAAACAATAGCATTATATTGGGTAATTAAAAGTAGAGCTTTAAACTAAACAGGTATCCAAAATAATAATTTGCTTAATGATTCTCATCTTTATCCTCCCATAAAAATAAACTGACACAATTTTAAAGAGAAACGTAAATATGCTGATCCTATCCCTAGGTATGAAAGAAATACACTAAAATGGTCCAGTTCAAATAAATGTTTTGATGCAGTATCTTTGAATTTAATTCATACAAGCGATTTAAAACTTTACATGAGTTTTGGTATAGTTATATAAACGATAGAACCGATTTTCATTTCAAACAGCATGCAAGAAGAGAAATATGAACAAAAAAAGGGAAAGATTTAACCATTATATTTCCTCCTTTTTTGAAATTCTATCATACTCTTTTGATATTAAAAGTACTAGTCAAAAGCATGAAGTAACAGAATTTAAGTAAGCATATCACTCAGATGGATTAGATTAACCCTATTGAATGAAGTAGTAGATACTTATCTTACTCAGTGAACGGAATGTCTCTAGAGAAAAATATCATTTTATTGGGAAAAGATATTTACACTTTTTTATTGAGTTCTGAAATGGTGGTCTGATGGCTAATTCCTCCCATTGGTGCAATAAAATTCACGCCTGGAAGACTTTAAATGTTAGAAATAAACTTAAAAGCGGTTCGATTTCTAAAACGATTAGTAAAATTGCCTTGAGGGTAATTTACTTGAAATCCTTAAAAATTACTTTTGCCCATTTTGAATGAAGTCTAAATTTAAAAACTTTATAATATGCAAATTAATGAGGCATATGAACGGCACCAAAATTTGTAGACCTGAGAAATTTCAACTTATTTAATTTCTTTTTACATTGGTTTTACATACCTACTTATGAAAAAATATGTATTTTCTGGAATATAAACTTCTGAACTCTTGACTAACAAAATGTCTGTATGAAACGTACGATTCAATACTGAAATAGGTAAACTTTTCATATCACTATAAGTTTTAATTGAATTATTAAAGGAAATTATAAGTGAAGAGAGGATTTTCATTATCTGAGTACCTATCATAGAATCTGATATTAAATTATTATTATTATCATCATTATCAGATTTTAAGTCAAAGTATCATAATTTGATAATTAAGTAAATTTTTGAAGTTTAAAATTACTTGCAATGAGAATTGACAAAACTTCAATAAATCAAACCGGTTAAATTCCGTTAATTGTCCCGTTAAATATCGCCAAGTTATTTTTGACACTAAATGTTAGAAACAGTGCCAAAAATTGCAGACTAACAAAAAAATATATATAGTTACATCGATGACAACCATAAAAAAATTGGGTGACGTTTGAATAATTGGCAACTAAAACAACTTTGTGATATTAAACGGGACCAGTTAACGAAATAAAACCATCTAACCGTTTAGATAACTAATAAAACCATTTTTCAAAACCCTTTCGCTTTTTGTAACCTTCTAAACTTTATAATTATTTAACCTGTCACTTCTTTGCATCCAAACCTCGCTTCTTCACATTAAAACCAACAAACAAAAATAATTCAATAGGAACTTACGTGCATGAGTAGCATGTGCACGTTTTGCGTGTCGACGTCGACGACGAAATTCTTGAACCCCTTCTTGCCCAATTCTTTGAGGACCTTTCGATAGTCGTTGTCCTCTTCGAATTGCTTTACCACCACTCGACGTTGCCTTATGAGAGGGTCTTTCAGAAGCTCTTGCAATCGGATCAGTGCTGAGGGAAGACACACTCAGTAAAGACATTGAATCGTCAGTTTGAAAAAGGGAATAAGTCCAAAAACCAAGTTTTGAAAAAGTCGAAGAAAAAAAATTGGGAATTTTCGCTGTATAACCACAAAATTTGCACTGGAAATCCAGGACTCTATTTAGAGTACACAGATTAACCATCGAATAAAATATAAGTATATTCAAAAATGTTTTACAGTTGAAAAAGTCGATGGACTTATTCTCTTTTTCAACATTATGACATTTCAGGTGAAATAAAATCTTAAAAATCACTTTAATCGATAACCAAAATATATTTATGCTTAGTTCACAACAAAAAAGTGAAAAATAGAAAGATTGAGACGAATAAAATTAAAAATTATTATGAAACTGAGTCATTAACGCACTTATAGTGGAGTAAGTAAATATCAATGGATTAAACATCCATTGGATAAAAAAAGAGAAAAATACTCTTAAATTAAATACTCTTTTGCATTTTAACCGTGTATTATATTTATTATCCTATTTTGTAGAAAAAGACAATGACTTACAGGTCTTTTTAGTAAGCAGCAATCATAATGGGATAAGTTTACCACAGTAAGGAAATTAAAATAATTAGAACTTTTAAAAAATAAACCCTAGTAAAAAAAACGCTTGTTAAATATTGAAAAAAAGCTCTCTAAAAATTGATGCTTTTCTTTCAACTAACTTAGTTCATTTTTCCTCGGTGTTTAAATCTTTTAACTGCTTCCACAGATGAAAGGCTACGTTTACATTTGAAAACGGAGTACTTTTCCCGATATCGAAGTTTCCAGATCCATAAACTCAGATAAATGTCTTTCTTTGTCTATATCCGAGGCACTTAAATTAAAACATGTGGGGCACATTTTCCCCATTCAATTTTAATATTTTCAAACGCTTTCAAATAAAATACAATGGTCTTATGTTCAAAAGATTCCATTATGAATAAATAGGCGTCATAATAACTCCCAGTAAATTAAGTTTTACCTCTCTCACTTAGGAAAAGCAATAACTCTACCCTTCGTTTCCATAAATTTTCATAATTGGATTCAATTTTTGGTTATTACTTTCTTTGAGTATTCAGAAAAGCTATTACAGAAATGTATGTCTGTTTTCAAAGGGTACCATTACGTGGATAGGATATATACTTTAGTCTAAAAATTTAGTAATGTATTCCAAGTTAATGCATATGAATGGATTACGTTGTCATTTATGTTCTGGGTTCAGCAAATTTTCTTCACTTTGCACATTTTTTCACCAAAACCGCTTCAGAAAGTTTAATAGAAATTTTGGGACGCTTTTGTATGAAAATAATACCCTAATTGAATAAGATAATTCAATTTTGTATTTTTTGGAAAAATTTACTTCTGAATATATGAATTTAAATTTTTCCATAGAAACATTTAATGTTTTGGGTAAATTTGTGAAGGAATACTGAATATCCTGAATATCTTAAAAAAATATTAAAAAACAATGTTTTAATCTAAAATACAATAATTTTTGTAGAGTATAAAAGAGAACAGTTTTTAAATATCTGTTTAGCTAAATTAAATACCAAAGTTTTTTTATCTATATAATCTCTCTATATATTATGAAGGTGTCCCTGCCTGCCTGCCTGGCTGGGTTCCTGCCTGGCTGGGTTCCTGCCTGGGTTTGTCCGGAACAGATTTGGCTCAATTTCTCCAAAACTACCCGTCCGAATCGAACCAAACTTGGTACACATACGTAAGGGGACGGGGGAAAGACAATGACATCATTTCCAAATTTCTAAAACCACCCCTTCATCCCCTATAAGGCATTTTTGTAAAATTCACCTTACTTCTCCACTAAAGAAGATCTGTTTAACTCGCATTGTTGCAAATAATACAACAAAAACAATTTTAAACATAAAACAAAGTATTTAAAGATAAAACTTGGCTAAAATTGTTTTAAAAAGGTTATTAATAATTTAAAAAATTAAAAACGGCCCTTATAAAAAACTTTATAACAGTATTTTCTTATTAAAAACTTCATTTTCCATGAAACTTTAAGTTGAAATAGAAAGTTTTAAGAATTAGACTGGTTAAAGTAAAGATTACATCATGCAGTTTTTTTTAGAAAGTTGATGATAGAAACACTAGATCAATTTGTTATTTAACCTTATAATTTGTTTCTTTGGTGTAGTTTAACGGGATTTTTTTTTTCAATTTAAACAGGGGGTATTTACAAATTTTGGGATTTCAAAAGTCTGTAATAATTTTAATGGATTTTTTCACTTAGAATGGATAATTGGGTAACTGTCGTAATTAAATGTGCAACACCGGAACTGGATGGTTAGGTTAGATTTACACAGTTGGAACCGGGAGGGAAAAGGCACAGGGAGCACGGTGATGAAAATGCACCGGGAACACCGAGATGAAAAGGCACCGGGGACACCAAGATGAAAAAGGCACCGGGATATGAAAAAATACTGGGAACACCGGGATATGAAAAACTACCAGGATGATTGGTAATTATGGTTACAGAAAATTAGGCATGTAACTTGAGAAAATTTTAATAAATTGATACACTCCACCCGTGCAAGGCCGGGCATATCAGCTAGTCTCTCTATATATAATGAAGGTGTCCCTGCCTGCCTGCCTGCCTGCCTGCCTGCCTGGGTTTGTCCGGAACAGATTTGGCTCAATTTCTCCAAAACTACCCGTCCGAATCGAACCAAACTTGGTACACATACGTAAGGGGACGGGGGAAAGACAATGACATCATTTCCAAATTTCTAAAACCACCCCTTCATCCCCTATAAGGCCTTTTTGTAAAAATCGCCTTACTTCTCCACTAAAGAAGATCTGTTTAACTCGCATTGTTGCAAATAATACAACAAAAACAATTTTAAACATAAAACAAAGTATTTAAAGATAAAACTTGGCTAAAATTGTTTTAAATGTTTTAAAAAGGTTATTAATAATTTAAAAAATTAAAAACGGCCCTTATAAAAAACTTTATAACAGTATTTTCTTATTAAAAACTTCATTTTCCATGAAACTTTAGTGCCGTTTACATGAGCCAATTACCCGGGTAAAAGGCGGCTCTTACTCCTCTTTTCTACCCGGCATTCCCTACGAAGGGAAAAAGATAGGAAAAAGCCGGGTAGGATTCAATCATTAGTGCCGTTTACATGGGAAAAATGCTACCCGGGTAGCTACCCGGGTAAAAAGTGGGTTGAAGGGAATTTCCAACTCTACCCGGGTAACGAAATTTGAAGGCGTTTACATGAGACATGATCTAACCCGGCTTTTTCTCGGTCACGTGGTAAGAAAAGTGATCTGCCTGTTTCCATGGTTTCCAAGTTTGTTAACAAATATCTCATTTTTGTTTTTGAAAGAGAGCATCAGAATGAATTTTAAAAGAGCGTTGGCGATATATGCAAAAAATCAACGGATGATAGCAGATTTGCTTACCGAAGACCTGCGAAGATGTATGAAAGTAATCTTGTATTATTTGTTGAATATTTTGTTTATTTACTAGTAACACTTATACAATTATACAAAATTGTGTTGGCAACATTGTTTCAATTCCATCAATGTTTATTGTTTTGATTTCCGTTTTTCATGTTTGTAAGTTGTGCTTGTCTTAAAAATTAAATGGATGTTTATTAAACTTAACGTTTTATCTTCACATTTCAAACTGCATTTGCTACTTTCTACATTATTGATGTTCATTACAAATTATATCAAAACAATCAACAGATCACACACAAACAATTAAATGGCGGACTACACAACACGCAAGGTAGTGTGGGATGGGACACGAAATGCATCATGGGAAAGGAGGGTACTACCCGGCAATTGACTAGGATTGAATCCTACCCGGCTTTTTCCTATCTTTTTCCCTTCGTAGGGAATGCCGGGTAGAAAAGAGGAGTAAGAGCCGCCTTTTACCCGGGTAATTGGCTCATGTAAACGGCACTCTAGTCAATTGCCGGGTAGTACCCTCCTTTCCCATGATGCATTTCGTGTCCCATCCCACACTACCTTGCGTGTTGTGTAGTCCGCCATTTAATTGTTTGTGTGTGCTCTGTTGATTGTTTTGATATAATTTGTAATGGACATCAACAATGTAGAAAGTAGCAAATGCAGTTTGAAATGTGAAGATAAAACGTTAAGTTTAATAAACATCCATTTATTTTTTAAGACAAGCACAACTTACAAACATGATGAAAAACGGAAATCAAAACAATAAACATTGATGGAATTGAAACAATGTTGCCAACACAATTTTGTATAATTGTATAAGTGTTACGTGTTACTAGTAAATAAACAAAATATTCAACAAATAATACAAGATTGCTTTCATACATCTTCGCAGGTCTTCGGTAAGCAAATCTGCTATCATCCGTTGATTTTTTGCATATATCGCCAACGCTCTTTTAAAATTCATTCTGATGCTCTCTTTCAAAAACAAAAATGAGATATTTGTTAACAAACTTGGAAACCATGGAAACAGGCAGATCACTTTTCTTACCACGTGACCAAGAAAAAGCCGGGTTAGATCATGTCTCATGTAAACGCCTTCAAATTTCGTTACCCGGGTAGAGTTGGAAATTCCCTTCAACCCACTTTTTACCCGGGTAGCTACCCGGGTAGCATTTTTCCCATGTAAACGGCACTTTTAAGTTGAAATAGAAAGTTTTAAGAATTAGACTGGTTAAAGTTTAAAGTAAAGATTACATCATGCAGTTTTTTAGAAAGTTGATGATAGAAACACTAGATCAATTTGTTACTTAACCTTATAATTTGTTTCTTTGGTGTAGTTTAACGGGATTTTTTTTTTCAATTTAAACAGGGGGTATTTACAAATTTTGGGATTTCAAAAGTCTGTAATAATTTTAATGGATTTTTTTCACTTAGAATGGATAATTGGGTAACTGTCGTAATTAAATGTGCAACACCGGAACTGGATGGTTAGGTTAGATTTACACAGTTGGAACCGGGAGGGAAAAGGCACAGGGAGCACGGTGATGAAAATGCACCGGGAACACCGAGATGAAAAGGCACCGGGGACACCAAGATGAAAAAGGCACAGGGATATGAAAAAATACTGGGAACACCGGGATATGAAAAAATACTGGGAACACCAGGATATGAAAAACTACCAAGATGATTGGTAATTATGGTTACAGAAAATTAGGCATGTAACTTGAGAAAATTTTAATAAATTGATACACTCCACCCGTGCAAGGCCGGGCATATCAGCTAGTAGAAAATAAATTAGAGTAATAAGGGAAACAAATATCTAGTATGTTTATTGGATTTCATGGTCAGATCAAACTTGTTTTAGTAAAGTAAAATAAAAAATGGGGATAAACTTTCGAAATAAGTACTGTAACTTTAAAGCCATGGATATTTGACAAAACTTACTCATCTCAATCTAATCAGTAAAATCCAATCCGCCAATCAAAAAGGTAAGTCGCCAAGTGGTGCTAAATGAATGGATTCTGCAACTCAGAACCCAATTTTAAATATTAATTTACTCCTCTCCTAATGAAATTCCGCAGCTATTTTTTTCACAGTAAGTGTTTTGCTTCATCTTCTTATGCCTGTAAAAGTTTCGTCCGTTTTTGTGAGTTTAGCCTGAGAACCTTTCCTTGTTAGTAACACCGCGGCTGTGAAATTCTTAAAGTCTATATAAAAATATTGTTTAATAAAGATAAGTGGGCATAGATGATTCAACATCAAAACCAACTGCCTTTCCCAAATACACACGGGCACCTGGTAAAAAAGCCCATTTTCTCACACAAACTGCATTAGACAGACATTCGGGAAGGGGGAAAAAACTCCTCTCATTACCAGCCCTTTACCGGAGATTGCAAACCCGCCAAAATGACGAGTCGACTCCATTTTCGAGATCGTTTCTATTCGATTTCCAAGAACTCGAGATTCCCGCCTTGAGAACGTGTTTTCCTGCAGAATTGAATTTCCAAGGGTTCTTTCTGATCCCCGGGCAACGCCTTTTCGGAATGGGCCCCGTCATGAGAGCAGACGCGACGGAATGTCTGTCATCAATCTTTGGAGCGATTTGCAGAACTGTGAGTCGATATTCCGATAGTCAAAGTCACGGGAGTTCGTCGAATCGATTTTTTTTTTTAGGGGGAATGATCGAGTTGTTAATTTTGTAAGGAGTTGCTGTATCGATTTGAGGCGGAGCGCTTAAGTAGGGTATGATATTGAAAAACGTTTTGGAGATGTTTTTCAAGAAGTAAGGGGTGGATATAGTTTTTAGGTTTATTGAGTTGAGAGTTGAAGTAAAATAGTCTGAAAGGATTTTCATGTTTTTATGTAGTTTATTGAACTGAGGGTATTTTCATGATTTTCTTTAAAAAGTGCATTTTTTAGGCTATTTAAAAAAAGCAGAACTTTAAACGGGGTATCTTTAATAAGAAAGTGCTGTCAAAAGCAAAGCTAAATTATTAGTAAATAATTAGTTTGTTAATAATTAGTAATTAATTAGTAAATAATTAATTGGGCTGCATTAAAATACCACTTAACTCCCCAATTAATTTTGCTAAAACAACACTTTTTCTGAAGAAACCTAGTTTTCCATGGGAGAAACCCAGAAAAACCCAACCCATTTGGGTTTTAATAAAAAACAAACAGGTTTTGCTTTTTGGGAAAAACATCCTCCAAATGTAGAGAGAAGGATATCAGAATTCCAAAAAAAAACATAAACTTGAGACGATCTCCACACAACAGGTGTAAGGGACCGTTTCCACTTTTGCGTTTGGTTGCGGTACGGCAATCCGGATTTTCCAAATGACAAATCCCAATCCGACAAAAATGGCGTCTTTTCATCCACTCCAGAACGCAAACCAAATGAAAAAGGGCAGGCATTAGTCCTTTTGTGTCCCCACCGGATCGCCGTATTACCGCATATGGAAACACTCCCGAACAAGGAAAGGTTCTCAGGCTAAACTCACAAAAACGGACAAAAATTTTACAGGCATAAGAAGATGACTCAAAACACTTACTCTGAAAAAATTAGCTGCGGAATTTCATTAGGAGATGATTAAATTAATATTGAAAATTGGGGTATGAGTTGGCCGAATCCATTCAATTCAGTGGCGGATTCAGGGGGGGGGTAGCACTCTGGAAAGTGCCCTCCCTTGGATCCAAAAAAATCACTCAGAAGTACCAAAAAATGTCCCAAAAAGTACTCAAAATGAGTTAGAACCCTACTTTTACAGATCAAATTTCAAAATTTTTTCAGGGGGAGGACCCTCTTACCCCCTAGCTGTACCAAAAGGGCATCTTGAGTGATACTTTTTAGAAAACTCCAAAAATTTTGAAAATTTTCTCCAAAGGTTAAGTAGATGGTCTGAAAAAGTGCCCCCCCCCCTTGGAGCAGTGCTGGATCCGCGCCTGATTCAGTTAGCACCACTTGGCGACTTGGCGTGCATTTGATGAACCTTTTTGATTGGCGGATTTACTCTGCTTCAGAGAAAACGCGGCCAGTTCATTTAAGAATTTTTCGGTTTCTCTGCATTTCTCGCCTAATAGTAGGTTTGCATTTGGCGTTAAAAATTATTATTTTGAAGAATTTGTTTACAGCTTTTCCACCATAAATCCGCAGCTAATTTTTTCACAGTACGCGTTTCGAGTCACCTACTAAGACCTACTGTAAAATTTTCGTCCATTTCTGTAAGTTTTGCCTTGGAAAGTTTCCTTCTCAAAGAATATTCGGGCTGTGGTCCATAGAAACTTTAAACTAACGTTTCGTCACCATCTGCAGGCGACATCATCAGTGTAGAAAAATACTTTTGATTGCTTCACTGTTTAAATTTTTCTCAGGCAGAGATTAAGTTGATATCGTGCTATTCCGACGTCAGTTTGCTAGAGCCTAATTCCAAGCTTTATTGAGAAAGGTTACCTCCTCTTTCCAAGCAAGAGTGTTTTTCAAGTCTTTGCCGTTTCCCATACCCTTGCAATATTGCCATTTCGAACCCTAATAGCACAGTTCATACCAAATATGTCAATTCTACGTAACAACAACTAGAAGTAAGTGAAATTTGGGCATAAAGGACATAAATTGGACGAATCTTGAACGTAATAACAACTCACCGTCATTCCTCTCGTAGAGGATGGCGAACATTTTCCAATTCTTCTTGGCGACGTAGGCCAGATAGGCCGCCCCCAGGGCACTCGGGTCGGGGTAGAGGTTGAGGACGTGGCGCTGCGGCTTCAGGCGGTACTCCCAGCGCGTCTGCACGTGCGGCACTTCGAGCGCGCCGCACGTCGACTGCACGGCGCTGGAGGACTCGCGCGACTGGGGGCCGAACACCGCGGCCACCCCTTCGCCCAGCAGATCGCACACTGAAACGAGAGAGATATTATTGGTAATACGAATGCATAGGCTTAAACTATAATTAGATTTAACACAGAGTACAGAGAGTCCGTGGACATAGGCGATAACGGGAATTGAAAAAAACATTGGGTATGCCGTGTGATAGGGGCATGCGTGAGCATCTACTGCTCGTGAAACTCGCGCCTCACTTGTCACGTCCCGAGAGGCGGAGAGAAAGAATATCAATCCTCGAATACCCATCTGAAAGTCACAGATTGAATGAACACGTCCTAGCCAATCACAGCTGTGACTACCAAATTGTACTGCCTACCCCTGTACTGTCAATCACAGATATTTGCACTCTACCATGAAATGACATTTGAAAATAGTTGACCCCTAGTTCGGCTTCCTCTTGTAAGCCGACCATTTGTTATTTTCTCCGATCTTCCGTCTTCGTCAATTATGATACCTTATAAATATTCTGTTCAGTTTAAAAACAATTCTTAAACCACTAATCATCATCAGGAAAAGTAATTCATTAACCATCAATTTCTAGCCTCAAATGTTTCCATTTCCATTGTTTTAAAAAATAACATTTCCGATTCCAGCAGCGTGACGCGAACTATTTCTCCCGATTGGAATATTACTGAATTCGTAAATTCTCTAACTAAGAATTAACCCTTCCATTGCTTAGAAAAAAAACATTTGATTTCCATTTCGAGCAGCGTGGCGTATGCACGTAGAGCTTGCTGCATTTTGCCTGAGTTAAGATACTATACTATACGTATAGAGCATTTTCAATCACATGACTCGGACTTAAAAACGGCCTTAGCAACGTTGTTTTTGTCCTCTAGTGACGTCATGTGCGAATGCTTCTATTCCCCGTACCTAACAACAGCCTTAGCAACGTTGTTTTTGTCCTCCACGTCGTCAAGTGTGACGTCATGTGCGAATGCTCTATAGATGTTTTATTATTTTACTAGCTGAAATGCCCGGCCTTGCACGGGTGGAGTTTATCAATTTTAATTTTTTTTAAAGTTTTCTCAAGTATATGTCTAATTTTCTGTAACCGAAATTACCAATCATCCCAATGTTCCCAGTAGTTTTTCATTTCCCGGTGGTCCCGGTATTTTTTATATCCTGGTTCTCCCGGTAATAATTTTTCATATCCCGGTGTTCCCGGTAACTATTTTTATCTTGGTGTTCCTAACGCCTTTTTCATCCCGGTTCCAACTGTGTATATCCAACTAAACCCATCCTGTTTCGATGTTGTACCACGGCTTACTAGATACTTATACAGGCTAGTCGAGTACGGAAATCATTGCAAATCCAGATGGCCATACTGGACCAACTGGCAAAGCATATCCACAGTGTTGAAGGCGGTGGGTGATATAGGTAGGTCTTGTAGCGCTCCAAGCGGGAAAAGTTGTCAAATGGTTTTCATTGTTTAAAACTCGGCTAGCCTGTATAAGTATCTAGTAATCCGTGGTTGTACACGATAGGTTCGATAGGTTGGAGGTAGGTGACATGTTTGACCAGGGAAAAAATTGAAACTTTGAATCTTAATAATTCTAAAACTAATTCGAATTTTTTAAAAACGAAACGACAATATTTTTGTAAAAAATAATTGTATATGTGTGTAAAATATTGTACTTCTACCATGATTAGTTTTTCTTTTGTAACGAAAAAAGTGTTTCGATTATTTCATTGGCTGCCGCGACACGAGTTAGATCATGAAATAATTTTTTTTGATTTAGTGAGGTATTTAATTGGCTTCGGGCCAAAAGTTTAAAAATGGAGAAAAATAAGCGTTTTAACAACATAAAAACGGTCAAAAGAGGGTCAAGGGGTCGTTCTAGAACTTCGAAACATCGCCTAAATTTCAAATGGGGTGTTTTTGTTTTTACTTTTGTATACCAAGTTTGGTGCAGATCGGAAGGAAACTGTAGATTTCTATAAAGGACAAAAACACACCCACCCAGCCACAGACAAGGTTTGACTTTTATTATATTAGATTAAACTAGCAAACCCTCATCTGGTTCACTGTTACTAGATTTATTTTTCGTAAGATCAACATTTGCATAAACTAAAATAGCAGTATTTTAATTATTCAAACAAAATGTACAATTAAACTGGTGAGTTTAGGAGAACTAACTTATTGTTAACGAAAATGAATTTTTCAGCCGTTTCCTGATAGCAACTGTTCTCCCAGTCAATCAAAGGAATCACTTGTTTCTTAAAAGAAATTTCATGTAAACTATTCAAAAGAAATATCAATTAGGAATTTTGCTGCCAGTGAGTTCAAGATTGCTTGAAATTTATAAGCGGGACAACTCCTAAACTTTAGGCAGCATTCTGTTATTGGAACTGCTGATAAATTCTGTTCTTAGTAGCAGGAGCGAACCAAAAATTATGTTTCAGAGAAAATTGCGGTAGTCTAACTAACACATTTCGTCTGAAAAAATAAACTAAAATTATGCTAAATTAACTGTGTTTCTTTAAAAAAAAGTCGATATCAAGACCACCCTCCTTTCTAATTTTAATTAAAATATTCGCTTAACGTGAATAAAGTGGGATGTTGCAGATATTGCTAAAAATGTTGTCAAGATAATGGAATGTTTTGGCTTTCTGGTTAAAGATTAGAGGTAAAAAGAACCTGTTCTTCGTAAAATTAAGTTAAGCAAAAAAATATAATGCAAGAATACATTAAGTTATGAGTTTGTTTTTTTTAATTAAAAATTATTACAATTATTTTTCATGGTTTATTATTTTTAATAGTCTAAGAGAAGTTTCTAACCCCGTTAGTTTTTAAGATGCATTAAATTTACCTCTTATTCTTCAAGCACAATTTCCTACACGCATAAATATTTTTACTTCTGTTGAAAATTATATTTTTCCAGTTGTGTGTTTCTTTAACATTTAAGTTTAAGGAACTAAGCACATTTAACCGATTCAGTTTTAAATCCAAAATATCAGTTCAGTACCATCACCTAAAAAAAATAAGTATATTCATGACCTAGCAAACGAATACCAAATAACCTGAATCGTATATCCGATCCAGTCAGATCAAAGAAGTTGGGGTGCACTAGATTTACAATTCAAATAAAACTTTCTCAATGCTAATCTCTAATAATAGCAACTCCTGGGAATCGCTACCGCATATTTTACTAGGCCTCGAAGGTCAGGAAGGGTTTGATTTGGGTTCCAAAACCGCCAATAATAATATCTGTGATGTTTTATGAATAAAACATAAAGTGAGGTACTGATTTCGAAAACTTTTCAGATACGTATATGCGTTATAAAAAATATGCACAGTAAAGTTTAAATGGGTTTAAGTATTGCAACATCTCAGGGGAAGCGTAATTTTTGTTTGGCGTTATTGGGTTAATTAAATCGTTTATTTCAGACACATGTCAAACACTAAATTTTTTAAGAAAAGAGTTACTGGTGGCATGTGATTCTTTAGGGGTAAATACACATTTCAGTACAGACACATCAAATAACGTGCTTTTCTTGAATGGTTTCTGCACTAAACTGCGGGGAATATCGTTCATGGAGTTGCATCTGCCACTTGTTTGGTACTACTGATTTTATTGAATTGCATAAAACAAATAACTGATGTTAGAAAACTTCATTATTATATTTATGAATGACCAATTAAGGGTCCCAAAACTAAAGACAGCGGTCTCCAAAAAGTATATTTGATACCTTTGGAATCCATCTTCCTTGGATTATAAGATCTTATAAATGCTATGTTCAGTTTAAAAACAATTTCTAAACCACCAACCAACACATCAGTAAATCATAAATAAAGTCGAACGTCTTTAAACTTTCTTGGTCCTCTAAACTTTCTATTAAATCAATGTTAAAAAATCGTGGATAATCTTAAGTTCAACTCTTATTTAATTCAAAGTTTTCTTTTACAAATTTTTGCAGTTATAACGATTTCTTTCTTTTCATCTCCATAAAAATTACTACTAGAATCACAAGAGAAACATCGTGACTTTCCAAAAGAGTTTAAAGAATAAATATTCACCACACGTCTTTGTGATATTTTGAAGTTTTTAAGTGGTCCTTCAGCTTCGAATCATTTTAAGTTTAAGCTTTACCATTTTACCACACTAGACTACAACGTTTCTTGACAAGAAATAAGCTGAGAGTATACGAAGAACCCCAGCGCCGAGTTCCGAATGCTGAGTGAAAATAGGCACTTTACTTTTATAAATAAGATGTGTTTGTTAAATCTACGCATACACAATACAGTATTTATTTTTTGGTCATAATTTACATAAAATGTTAGATATTTTCAATTTTTGGGCGTAGTGCATTCATTTAGGAATGAACGCACCATCCAATCAGAGTTCATGAATGATATGTTAACTCAAATTTTCTTCCTCTCGTAGTGACGTCATTAACTATCAAGGTAACTATCTAGTATATTACTAGACAGCAACGTTAGTTGACCCATCGTTGTGTCTGAATTTTGAATGAAATGAAGAACGTCAATTTAAAAATATGATTATTTTGATAAGTCTATGAATATAAAGTGTCTTTTTTATCACGATTTGCGTACCGAAACTCCTCCTAGCAACCCAACAGGCTTTGTATTTACCCGTTTTCTCCTTCCGCGTAGTGAAGTACTGGGTTCAAGAAATGTTGCTGTCGAATATATTAAAATAGAGGTAAATAAATAAACAACCAATAAAAGACACTTCTTGATAGTGTTGTCTATCTATAACCTGATTATCTTTACAAAACACACTCAAAGCCAAGCTAATATTTGCACATAAAAGAGCGACGTGTTCAAGTAAGAAACCTAAACAAACAGATACACTTCTGTATCATACTAGCTACAAACAACTCAAATGTAGCGTACAAAACCTATTCCGCATTACACCAAACCTGCCACTAAAAATATTCACCCGTGTCATATCCAAACAAACAAAAACAGCATTATTGAAAGATGCCTTTGTCCCCGTGTAAACATAACGCATCTGTATCCTAAAAAGATACTGCAACACAGAACTTACACAAAAGAAAGCGCTGAGCCTGATATCTTTTGTTGCGGTATCTTTTTGACGTTCTCTTTATTTTCATCTTCCCAGATTTCTTTGTCTATCTTAAAGTAAATAATCGGACGTATGACCTTCTTCTGGTTACCATTCCCCCTTTTTGTGATAAAGTAGCGGCAGTTTATTTTAGAGGGACGCGCTATACGGAAGTGACAGCAGATATCTTCTGAGGTAGTTCCGAAGATAAATGCAGGCTGGGAGGATGTAATTCTTTATTGGTAAATAGCTGTTTTATGTTTGGCCGTGAGACAAAGAAATGGTCTCTTAAAGGTTGCGAAGCTTGCAACAAGTTTGTTTTCTCTGATTGTTTCTTTTATAAGCTTTACGTGAACAAGGAACAAATAGAAAGGAACGGCCCTTCGAACCTTCAAGTCCCATTTAGATTATTGAAATATTAATAACTACTAAACTGAGACAATGTAATTAAAGTTTCTGGTTTAGAGGCTTGTTTTGTTATCAAAAGTTCCAAGTTTATTTACAATTTAGAGTAGAAAATGTTTTTAAAGTAAACTTAAACTCTGTGAATTCTTAGGGATGAAAGTGAATTATAAGAATTAAGTCAGAAATATTTGTGCATTGATACCTATAATAAGAAAAATAAAAATAGAGGAAAATCAGTATTCAAGAATTAATGGAACCTGATTTGTTATGTGCGTAATGTCCTGAAAATACATTACGATATGATATTACACAAAAACACAAAATTATCAATGAACTAATAATAGGTATAATAAAAACGAAGATGAGTACGTCAAAAATGAATTTTGGTATCATATGTTTTGTGTATGATATAGTCTTGATAACACCATTACGTTTTCACATTAACTTACCTTAAAAAGTATTAGTGAAGCTTTCTTTTACAGTTTTATCGGAATCTTTTCAAAATAAATATTTGAACCAAATAAGATCTAAAATTCATAATAAAAGCTTTAAAGTCCCTTGATTTCCATCATATCTCAATTCATTTTCTAAATTACTAAAAATACTTGTACAATATTATTATGTAAAAATATAGGCTGACTGTTACGATGTGGTAACAAAAGAATTGGCTTTACATAAATATGTGCTAAGCAATCCCTCAAAAGGGAATTTAAATAAATATTATGGCGATGAATATGGTAAAAGGAAACTTAAAGTGAAGCTTTCCAACTATTTTTTATGAAATATTATACTGATAGGCCAAATTTTCAGTTCAGTTAACGTTACACAGTTAGAAATCCAATAAGATTGCATCTCAATACTCTCAGTTTTAAAACCATGCTACTAAAAACGGACATTAAAACAAAAAATGGAATCGAATGAGAAAAAAATAGCTATATCTCTAAAAAGAAGTAAAATAAATGTTTTTACTATCTCTTTAAAAAAATAACTTTAATTCCACCACGAAACTACCAGACATCTTTACTGCTGCTTTCACGGAACACAAAATCAGGAAAATAATTTTTATCAGACTCTGTAAGTCAATTTATACGACCAAGAGTAAAACACAAAAAAAAACCTAGCTAGGACTCTATGATTTATTTTATTGGTAAAAATTTTCGCCCTTATTACAGCTATAAAAAAGCCAATTGACACAATCTGTTTCAAAGTTTTTCTACGAACGAAAGTAGATACTTCTGCCTTTCACTTCTAAGCTTCTTAAATAATCTCTATTAAACTAGAACTAGAAACGTAGAATAAAACTGTATCCCATAAAACTCTCTAATAATGTCTATATGTTAACCCTCTTTGAAGATCCAGTGTATTTCTAATAACCTTAGTTTACTTTGTTTTGTACAGATATGGGATTTAGAGGCTATAGGAAAGGAAAGTATTTTGTTACTTCCAACTGAAGATAAGATCTCATTTATTTACTAGAGAAAATATAGCAAAAAATCGTAAGTAATAAGGTAAATAAGATTTAAGCAAAATACTATAAGAACTAGAACTGAATTAAGTTTTTCTCTAAAAAAGTTAAGGTAATGATAACATCATATATAGATACTATTTCGTTATAAATCAAATAATATTTCTCCAATTCATGTAAGATGATATTGGGATATTTACCTATCGTGATATTAGATGCTTTTATTTTGGCTCTACTTTTAGATATCTTTTAATAATCCGTAGAAAATAAATGAGCAAGATTTTTCAAACAAGGAAAAACTATTTTTTAACCTTAGTGGGAAGTAAAATAATTAAAAAATTTATAGACACAGATTATACTATGTTTTAGGGAAGTATCTCTACAAACTTGCTTTCAGGAGCAATGAAATTAATTTACAATATTTATAATATTTTATGACTATAATAAACAGGCATAGATTTTATTTCAATTCAAAATAAATTGTTCAATGATAAAATCTTAACACATTCATTCACTAAAAAAATAATGTATCACACACTAAAAATTCGTATTTTTTGTCTTAATTTAGATGTTCGGATAGCAAGTTAAAAAAAAACTGAAGGTATAATTAAGAAGAAATGCATAATAAAATAAACACAAATGTCAAACCCCATTTCTAAAATTGAATCTTCTGTTTGAAAAGGTCCGAAAACCCAATTTGTAGAAAATTTTAATTGTATAACCATCAAATTTTTACTGGGAATTCAGGACCCTATTTGGAATTCAGAAAAATCATCGAAAAATGTATAAGCACTTTTAAATAAATATTGTTACAGTTGAAAAAATTGAGAGGACTATACAACCTCCCACACCCGCTTATAAACACCCCTATGTCGTTGATGAGCAGTTTAGGTGTGCCCTACCCCTCCTAGAAGTTTGTCCCATTATTATCGATGCCCCTGCATAAAAATCCAATCGTAGTCATGAAAAGTTCTTTTTGGTTTGGTGGTAGTGCGAATTACTTTCTTCCTATTTGTAACGCTGCATTACTTCATTTATTTCTATCATCCATAGTAAATTTAATAATTTTATATACATTTCATTTCACTCTTAACTGCTGTGTAAAAACTGTCAAGTAGCTACTGTGAAGGGGTCTCTTAGTCCTTGCTCCTTAAGAAGCGTTTAAAGTCGATTAATATATTAAATTAACGAAAGATATGCGATATGCATTTTATGTTATTATAGACCAAGAAAATATCTAGTCTTAATATTGTCTGTATGACATGCATCGCTAATCACACCACTGTCCTAGTACTCTATGTCCAACCAATTATCAATATATCATTTAATTAATATTTATAGCTGTTTTAGTATTATTTTCAAAATAATTAATCGAAAACGAAAGTACGAATGCTATGAGGTCCCGTGGGAAATGCGAATATTCGTATTAGAACAGGAAATTGATCAGATGAGAACACCAGTTTATTTGAATCAGCCTTTGGGTAGCAAATCTAGGAAAGTGCAGTAATATTATCACACACATCATCAATGATGAGCAATTGTTAAAATATTATGAGTCGTGTTTTATAAACGGGGGGGGGTAACCATATTTTAAGAGGTTCGCCTGCTCTTTATTAACCCATCACTGCTCCTATACATCTCATAGTCAACTTCCACGCCCTAAGGTCATTGCTAATCCCTGTCCTTAACTGCACTTTCCTACCCAAAGGCTGATTCAAATAAACTGGTGTTCTCATCTGATCAATTTCCTGTTCTAATACGAATATTCGCATTTCCCACGGGACCTCATAGCATTCGTACTTTCGTTTTCGATTAATTATTTTCGTGAATGCTGTATTATTATATAAACAATATTTACTTTTAAACTGGTGAGTTTATATAAGAGATCAGTCTATCGTTAACGAAATTTAATTTTAGAGCGGTTTCTGTAACCCAAAACTTTTATTCCAGAGAAATTATATCAGAACTTCCATAGAGGGTATTTCGTAGGAAATAATCAAAAGAAATATCTATTTAAAATGTTTGTTTTTGGTCCCAGTAGGTTGCATTCTGTTATTGTAACTACTGATAAATAACAGCTCTGATTCTGTTCTAACTGAACTAATTTAATATTTTAAGACTAGACTCTAAACCAGCACGATTGTTAGATTGCAGCGCTTATTACAGACGGCTATCTAAAAAGCTAAAACTGCAGTAGTGTCTAAAAACCAACCAACCAACGCGAGAGGATTGGTATACCGCATATTTCCGCGTATATAGTGCTGTCCTTTAAAAACAACCCACTCCAAATTGTACCCTAAAAACAACCCATTGAGATTTTTTAATTACATAATTAAAACAATTTTACCATCTCATATACCCTGTCCTTCTATGCCAGAGTGTCAGAGATGTAAAAACTGGTTAAAGAACGGTTTACTTACTTATTTTTTAAACAAGCTGAGGTAATGTAGATTTTTGGCAAAAAATGTGCTTTAGATTTACAGATTTTGTAAAAATGTATGTTATAAAGACTTTAGAGCATTTTTCGCGCGTTTTTATGTTATCCCATTACTATGAGAATAAAATATTAAAGTTTTAGCTCAGTCCGCCAATTAGAGACCTTCTAGGAAAAAGTGGTTTTTTTTCAAATTCTTACTTTAATTGAATGCCAATTTGTAATGGGTAATTGGAATTAAACTTGCTAAGCACTAAAATGTTAGGGAGGATGAGCCGTTACAACAGTTTTTTGTTCGAATTAATTATCCTTTTTATTAAGCTTTTAATGGAGAAAATATAAAACAGTGGGTTGTTTTTAAAGGACAGCACTATAAGCCGCGAATTTTTGGAAAACTTTCCGATTCGAAAGTGGGGTGTCGGCTTATACGCGGATCTAAAGATCTTGAAAAAGTTATTAACGGAATTAAGTTTCACGGAAGCCTCTCTTGGTCATATTAAGGTAACATACCGGCTGGCGTGCTTACGCCAATACATAAAAACAAATGAAAAAAAAAAATTTGGAAGGAAAAGTTACATAAATCAGAATGAGAATGTGACTTACATGAATCAATGCCAGTCTGAATAAATGTTCTCGAAAAGTGATTCAAGGGAACAACGGTTGTAGAACTCTTATTTTTTGCAAAATTATGGTCAAATGGTCGATTTACTCTATTTATTAGAACGCAGGTGAACCCTTATCAGGTCAGGTTACCCGTTAGAATAATAATATCGATTATAATCTGTTCGGAATACTAATGCCTAGCGTACTGTATTATTATATAAACAATATTTACTTTTAAACTGGTGAGTTTTGAGTTTATGTATAAGAGATCCATCTATTGTTGACGAAATTTAATTTTAGAGCTGTTTCTGTTACCCAAAACTTTTATTCCAGAGAAATTACCTCAGAACTTCCATAGAGAAAATTTCGTATGAAATAACCAAAAGAAATATATAGTTAAAAAATTTTTTTTAGTCCCAGAAACAAATAAAAAGAAAACACAAAAAAAATTTGGAAAGAAATTTATTTTAACACCACTTTGAATGCGAAAAGTTACATCTATCAGAATGAGAATGTGACTTACGTGAATCAAGGTCAGTCTGAATAAGAGTTCTCGAAAAGTGATTCATGGGATAGAAGGTGGTAATTTTTAATTCGGCTTATACGCGGGTTTTGAATTTTCGATAAATGTTTCGAATAAAAAGCATACTAACGGCTTATACACCGAAATATACGGTATTTACCAAGTGCAGATGTTTAGAATGTGAAATCCAATGAAAGAGTTATATTGAAGTTATAATATAATGAAGAGTTATATATCAGCCAAAACCATACTGGTTAATTACTGGAAATAATAACTTTTATTGCAATAAATGTAAGCAAACATTATACTGCAGGTATAAATAGTTAAGATCCTTCTTAATTTGAAAAGAAATCTTAAAAACAAATAAAATCCAGAAGTTGACCTTTGGTCAAGCACATCTTTTATATTGCACCCAAATTAGTTAATAATAATTTATCTGCAAAATTACAAAATATTTCTTCTTATCCCTCTTTCAAACGGTCCTTGTATAACTATATTATTTTTTAAATGAAGTGGACGACCTATTTTAACTTAATGGAAGCACAATATATATTTCCTTGACTTTGCTGTATGTCAATTTTATAAGTTCTAAATGATAGTAATGGGATAATTATTATTTATTTCACCTTGTTCAAATTTTATATTTATATTTTACTTTTACTGTTGTGTTTTTATGTGTTATTCATATTTTAATATTGTAAAGCACTTGTTTATTTCATTCAATATTCCGTATCAATCTATATTCATTTTTTAGTTACCTCGACGGGATTGTTCCCCTTGGTAACAAATATGATTTTTCTTTTCTCAGTATGAATATTATAAATGCACAAATAAAAATTATTATTACTATCACTTGTTCTATTTTAGACAACCAGTTGTTTACCAGACAACCCTCAATTATCAGGTTAAATGGTTAGTTTACTAATAATTATAGTTTTATTTACCTAAACTAAACATAAATGATTTAAATACTTCAATCATTTAACCATAGAATGAACACTGGCTGGGTAATTTAAGATTGAACTAAAAACTCCATACCATTTTGGCTAGTACTGACAGCTCTTGCTTTGAAGCTTATTTGATTAATTTGGGGTTTTTTGCTCGTAATTGCATCTTATAAGAACATTAAGTGTAACTGTAGACAGTACCTAAGCTTTTTAGTAAGATGTTAGATATGCTTTCTACATAATACATTCCTAATAAATACTCTTGCTTTTTCCAATTTTTAGAGAGCAGGCGAACCCTTATCTGGTTACCCGTAGTAATTATCAACTCAGTATATAGTGAAACTACGTAATTTATTAGTATACTGTATTATTATAAAAGCAATATTTACTCTTCAACTGGTGAGTTTGTAGAGAGCAACCACTCGTTAACGAAATTGAGTTGAATTTTAGAGCTGCTTCTTTTACCCAAAACTGTTCTTCCAGAGAACCTACGTAATTTCTTCGGAACTTCTAGAGATGAAATTTCGTGTGAATTAATCAAAAGAAATATGTATTTTAAAAAATTGCTTTCGGTACCAGTGAGTTCACGATTGCATGAAATTAGTAAACGGGTCAACTCCCAAACTTTAGGTTGCATTCAGTTATTGTAACTGCTAATAAATAACAGTTGCGATTCTGTTCTTAGTTTCGGCCGCAAACATAAATAATGTTTGAGAAAGTTAAACTATATTCGATAGCAACGTCACTAACAAACAAAATAGTTCCCAGCGCGGTGTCTAAATTTTGAGTGAAATGAAAAATGTCAATTTAAAGATCTGATTACTTTGTTAAACCCATGGATATAGAGCGTCTTTTTATCACGATTTGTAAACCAAAACTCTGCATAGAAACCCAACAGGCTTTCTGTTTACACAGTTTCTGCTTCCGCGTAGTGACATCATAGGGTCAGGAAACGTTGCTGTCAAGTATAGTCAAATTATTTATTCTAGCTTAGTATACTTTGACTTTGTTTTTAATCCCATCGTAATTAAAAAAGGTACTCACAAAAAGATATACCAAGGGCATTTAATATTTTTAAATGTACTTTAAGATAAAATATGAAAACTTTTAAAACCGGATTCGACATGGAAAAAATTTAAATTTATATAACCATTTAAGAGAGCTCTATAAAACGCTTTAGTTCTCAGATTGGGTAAAGTTAACTTTATTCCTAATTTTACTCATTATATAGCCTATATTCTTGAAATAAACGCAGAGGAATTACGTTAAGCTAAAAATATCTCTTGGATTTTCAACCAGACTCTCCTGAGTGCCTTTAGGTAGGTAAACGAATAAATATTGCGGCATTTAAAATACTTAACTACAGGTGTGTTCGTTGGGGGAGTCTTTATTTCTCTATTGGGAGAGCTTCCACACTTCTAGTTTTTCTAAACAAAAGCTCACTTGGGACAGTTTGTTTTCCAAATAACTTTTCCCTAAATCCACAGAGGAGAATTAAGTAAGAAGCTAGGATCTTGAATTTTGTACATTTTCTCATTTAGATTAGGAAACTACTTTTCATACATAGTCCAGAGGGTTTTTGTTACATATATTAGTAATTTTAAACAAAACGCTTGGTCACAGGGGGGGGGGGCTTAGGGTTTCGTCACGTAGTCAAAAAATAAACGTGAATAAAAAAAAAAGATACTTGTTTTTGTAAATTAAGTTCCTGTTACAATATCTTTTGCATAATTATGTGTTTTCTTCTTGATAATATATTTTCCACTTGTTACTATAAGTATATGAACGCACTCTAGGCGTCACGAGGCAAGCGCTGTATTAATAAACACAAATTAAGCCAAATTATTATTTTTCTCTTTATGTTTGCCACAAATGATTGAAAACCGTATTCAAGAATTATTACGTGAAAACTAGAGGTGGAGGGGGGTTTTGGCATATACTACGGATGGTCACCAAGTAGAGGGAGGGGGGTCAAAAATAGTAAAAAATAGGTCACGTAGTATGGGTACGTTCCCTAATCCTTGTATAAGATACAAAAACGTTTTCAATCATAAGGTTCATGTACTATCCCTCTAAATTATAATAATAAAATCTATTTTATGTTACGAGTATATGTCTCCCAGAATACATCCAAACCTTCTTCTTTTAGATCCAGCTGAACTCCACGGGCATTCTTGTTTAAGAGTATTCCTCTACCATTTTCCGAGCAACCTCCCTCCCGAGTTCGGCCATCTAGAACGCGAGCTCCCTCATTAAACTGTGTTCTGGAGGCAGAAAAGACCGGGATTTAAGGGTTCCTCCGCTCTGCAGTAGTTATGCTAAAACGAAGGAAGTTCCGAATAATGGGGTGGGCTTTAGTGATGCGAGAGGTCGCTTTGAGTGGGTTCTGTTTCGCAGTAGTTGAATATGGTATGGGAAGTGAATGCAAAGAAAATGGAAAGGGATTTCCCACTAGAAGGATATCAGAGTAGGATTAGAGAGAGATTATTTGTAGGAGAGAGATTATTTGTAGGACGTCAGGATAGGCCTATCACAAAAGTCTGCTATCGCCATAATAATCTTACGTTTGAGAAGATCTTAAATTTAAAGAGTAGCAACGAATAAAACACCAACAAAAAGGGTGGGGGTTCAGAGAGTTCAAGCGTTTGTGACAACACGCTTTAAATCTGTTTTTGTAATGCAAACAGATAGTATAGGTAAACCGTTACTTAACAGATTACTTTTTACAATTTTAAGGATGATATTTCATCCCAACTGCTAATTCTGTTTAAACAAAAAATAAAAGTTATACTAATGCTAAAAAATAAACTTTTTTATTTTATTTATTCATTTTTAAGAAACAAAATTTTAAACATGTTAAATTTGAGTTTTTAAACATTGGCATCACCAAGGTGGAGAATTGGATCTATAAAATACAACAACTTTTGGCACAAGAAAGGGAAGGGGTATAAAAACCGTGAGAACTGTTTGATGGCACTCAAGGGCTACTCCTTAGTTCCTGAATGGATATAAAATGATTGGATTGAGTAAAGATTGATTCATTAAATGATTTGACTTGTTACAAAAGGTAGAATTAGAGGAAATTGTGCATATTGAAGAAATTGTGGCTCGAAACTTGACGAATTTCCCCGTTGTTTTTGCTTTGCATTTAAACTATCAATGTCTGGTTAGAATGAAGATCCAGTGAAACAAAAGGGGGTAAAGAGGGAGTTTACTACCTCCCTCCCATTCCAATATTTCTCACAAGACTTATTTTTACTTGCAATTTGCATAAAAGCCCTCAAACATGTCTCCTCCAAATCCTCTTCTTGAAACATATTGCAAAACTACGAACAAAACAAAAACTATTTCCCGATCCATACAATCAGTAATCTCTTCTTCTCCACACAAAAAAACCCTCACTATCCTCCCTTGACATATTCACGACACCCTACACAGACGAGCCATTACCAACTAAGCGCTCGCAATAAAACTCAATATCGCGTTCTTCCTCTCAAAAACCCTCGTGAAATCCCGTAGGAAAACGAGACATCCTCGACTCTCTTTGACGAGAAAGAAATTCAAATAATACGAGATATCATTTAGTTATTGGTCTCGCCGCCAGAGCCTCTCCACTTGTCCCCAGATGCATTATTCATTTTTTTTTGAGGCGTCCCATAGCGATGCATTCCAATATATATCTATCCTAGAAATCCGAGAAGGGCCTGGCTGAGGAGCCGGCGTTCCAAATCTGCACCCCCGCATCCAACTATTTTCATTTCAGGCCTTCTTTCATCCGGTATTCAAATAGCTCTGGGATGAATAAAACATGGAGATCCCTTATCTGCCGTGTTATTTTTTGTCTGTTGTTTTTTACTGTGTGTGTGTTGTCTTTAGAGATTTGTGTACTTTTGTGTTTGGGGGTTGGTTGGTATTATAACGGTGTAAGTCAATCGGTTTTGGGTCTCAGTATACATAGAATGATTTGAAGCATTGATTTTGAAAATTTTTCCGTCACAGCACCCTTTTTCGAGCAAAATTTCAAGGAGCCTAAAAGTATTCAATTGTACAGTCATAAAAGTACTATAGGTACATAGTACTTGTAAGTAAGTGTACTTTTTAGAGAATAATTCATTATAAATGATTATTTACAAATATATTCTCTGATAATCACTTGTATGAGAGCCCTAAGGGATACAATACAAAGAGAACACACTCTTCACTTTGAAGTACACCCTACAAAAAGTACAGATCCAGCCCCTGTATTTATAGAAATCGATTACTAAATGCGCTATGGAAGAAATACAGCCCAGAATCAACTAAGTCATATGTCATAAACCGTTATTATTATTGTTACAACAGTAAAAGAGTCCGTCTACCTTTCCTCCAACAAGGTGTCCTATAATTATTTATTGATACATCCTTGTATAAAAACCCAATCGTAGTCATGAAAAGTTATTTTTGGTAAGATTTAAGAAATGGTGGTAATAACAACAAAACAGATGCACTAAAAAATAGGGAAGAAATTTTAAAGTGATATTGATTACTCAGGGGGTTATTTGAATTGATTATTGAATTGATTTGATTATTATCAGTGAATTATTTTCTTCCTCTTTGAACGTCGAATTCTTTGGGTGAAATAGTTTATAAACTGAGTAATAAAGCGTGTAAAACAATTGAAAATAATTCAGTTAATTTTTCTTCAATTTAATTCATTTATTTATATCATAAATAGTAAATTTAATAATTTGATATACATTTCATTTCACCCTTAACTATTGTGTCAAAAACGTTCATGTAGATACTGTGGAGGTTTCTCTTAGACTACGCTCCCTGAAAAGCGTTTAAAGTTGATTAATGTAGTAAATTAATGAAAGGTATGCGATATGCATTTTATATTGTACATTATAGACTTAAAAAAAGCTCCAGTCTTAATCAGGGTTTGAATTTAATGATCCTACGTCGAAAAAAATCTGGTTTTATGATTATATTTTGAGTAAAATCGTAAAAATCGAGCCATGTTTGAGGTAAAAACTCATTGATAGGATTTTGAGTTTTATTGGTTTCAATTAAAAATAATGATTTTTTGAGCGATAAGGTTTCATTCAGGTATTAATCATTAATTCCTGGTGAAAAACATATCGTTCACACCTCGCCAAAACAGCCAATCGAATTTGTCGAGGATAGGCGTTCTTTTCAGTATTTAACAGAATAATCTAGGTATCTCTCTATTGGCAATCTTTTGAGTGACAAAAATGAATTTTATTTTTGGAATAATATCTTTTGAAAGCACAAATGATTCAAAGGAATCTATAGAGCATTCGCACATGACGTCGCGATCAGTTATTTTCTTATAACTGTTAACTGCTGGAGGAGACACACCTGTTGCTAGGTGCGAGTCACGTGATTGCAAATGCTCTATAAGGTCATGTTGGATATGCGAATATTTTTATCAGAAGAAAAAATTGTTGAGATGAGAACACCAGTTCTTGGAATATAGCTTTGGTTAGCAAATCTAGGAAGCTACGGATAATAAAAGAATTCCTTATTAATCTTAAGGCGTGGAAGTCGACGCGGAGTCTGCGAGACGTATCTGAGCAGTTAAGGGATAATAAAATTCAGGCGAACCTCTTATAAAGGTACCCGTTTAATAGAATTAAATCAAGAGTGTGCAGAAACACACAAAATAAATAATAAATGCTGTATTATTATAAAAACAATATTTACTTTTAAACTGGTGAGTTTTGTTAACGAAATTGAATTTCAGAGCTGTTTCTGTTACCCAAAACTGTTCTTCCAGAGAACCTAAGAAATTACTTCAGGACATACATTGAGAAAATTTCGTGTGAAATAATCAAAAGTAAAACATTTTTGGTATACAAGTGCATTTGTAAGTAAGTGTACTTTTTAGAGAGTAATTCATTATAAATGGCTATCTGCAAATAAATACACCCTACAAAAAGTACACATCCAACACCTGTATTTATAGAAATCGATTACTGATTGCGTTTTGGAAAAAATACAGCCCATAAAGTCATAAACCGTGATCATTGCTACAAGACGAGTAACCACGGAAAAGATAAAGATGGTTCCTTTTGGTGATAATTTTAATTGGCGTGGAAAACAATCGCCAATAGTTAGTTTCCTTATCTGCATAAATGCCTGATGCATTCTATTCGGATTAATACAGCCAAAGTCACCAAAACGAGTTGGCGAGAAAAGGAGTTGTACCATATCAACTTACAAACAAGTTCTAACATTTTTAGACTGTACGTTTTCGTTATCCCTTCCATTAAAAATAAGCTATTTTGGACGCCGAAGGTAACAAACATAGTCGAAAATAGCAAACTAAAACTAACTAGAAATCTATCAATATACTAACATGGATCATCATAAAGTACACTATAAAAAAAAACCTTCATATTTAGAATTTTCCAAGCAGACTCAGCCCACTTTCTGCCTCACCATCCGATTATGGTTATAGCTCTTCAAGGTAAGGGCGGGCGGTACGAGCTAAAGGGTTGTACTCGGTTCTTTATGCTGTTGTTTCTGGACTAACTGCTTCAGGGATTTTGGGACTGAAGAGACTGCGAGCCATAGAGACAATTTACCATAAATAACGGTAAAGAATGGGGACCGCTTAGCATTCCACTTCGATTTGGCTTTTAAGGCACATTATTTGTTTTTCTGGGATATCGTGGAAAGGAATAAAATTATCCATAACTAAATGGATGCGAATCTTTTGCCATTTATTATTACGGTCGCTTGCGTTTAGGATTTTTCATCCGGAATAAGAGTAGTTTTTTATTGAGTCCTTGAAGAATGAATGCACTGCAGGGAAAACGACTTTCGTAAAATGACGTGGAGTATTTGCAATTTTATTGAGGATCATAAATGCTATGACAATTTGGGTTTTCTTTTGCTGGGTATGCTATTTCTTGGTTTGGGAATCTCCTAAGTGATCTTAAAGGATCTTTGGAATTAGATTTTCTTATCTCACTGCTTACGTTAAAAACGCTGTTATTTTTGTGAAAAATTAGGTAGGATGAGAGAAAATGGCAGGTAAAGAGTCAAAATTGAAGGTATAAAAACTATTTATTCCTACCATTTACAACATAATTACTTATGCTTCACCTAAAACATATAATACAAATTAAATTATTTAAGCTAGTTAGGTGATACAAGATACAATAAATTTATCAATAACAACATATGTGCATTTCCAAACGCTTTATAAAAAATTACCCATAAATTATAATGAGAAGTTTAAAACGCAAACAACAAGCGATAAACAAGCGATAGTTAAACAAGCGATAAACGAGATCTTATCATTAATATGAGGGAATTAATATCCCGAGGGAAATGTTCTAAAAAGTACAAAAAATATATTTAATTTCATTAGTATTACTGATTAATCAGTTTTATAAGATTCCAGACGAAAACTACCTACATTGAATTGAAAACCCTTTAAAATATTTATGGAGATGGTTAAAAGGTTCATTTCAGCTGAATGCAACTTAAATACTCTCTAAACTCAAATATTCCCAAGTTAAATCATTTGATACAATTTGCACGCACAGCAATAAATTTTAATCGCGTTTCTCCAACAATTTCCGTGAAATGTTTTCTATAAATATTTAATCTATACTCGCACTAGAAATATCTGCACATGTGTATATTAGATAATCATCTTCATAGAAGGAACCATAAAGAAATCTTACGTTAAATTACCTATTTTGATCTTGAATGCATTTAGAATTTAAAGCATTTGTGTAGTTTGCGATTCTATTGAATATTTAAATTTTGAATAGAGAATGGATTTATTGGATTATTAACTCTTTGAAATTGGTGTTTATTCAAAAGTAAGGGATGATAAGGGAACAGATTATATTAATATGGGGGAAATCCTCTAATTGAGTATTAAAGATTTTTTATAAACCTTTCGCTTTAACCCCGCATATAGAATTCACATATGACATTCTCTTTTTACATTTATGACATTTTATTTTCCAGGATTCATCAAATGAGAACTATAGAATTTTTTGGTTTCGTTTAACGTGTAAAATTTTCTACGTTGAATTCTTGTTATTATGTACTGCGGAAAATCACATTCAAGAATTTCTATACACCTAGAAAGTGGCTCACCACATCAAATATTATTTTTATAGGAAAGGCGGTTTGATAAGAAGATGACAGTAAGTTACCTCAATTGTATAATTGCTAGGCAAAATAATTATTAACATATAGAAAACAATATAATTTACACTAATTACACAGAATAAAAAAACTATTAAGGCAGCTGATTTCACTTCTACTGTATAATAAATTTAAAGTGACATTTAAGTAAATTACTTGTCTACTGTAATTTCTAAAAATATTAATTTTTTATTTAGAATTACATCCCTAACTTTTCTATTTTAAAGATGGGAACTGCTATAGTTAAATGACAAAATATATTTTAATGAACAAGCATTTTATTACGCATGCAATCTGATATTATTTGTGTTATACTATAAATAATAAATTGTAGACACTTCGAGAATAATTAAGGTATTACAAAGAAATATCACTTTTACTCCATCTATTCTTTTTAACCTTGCCTTTTATTTGGAGTCTTTTTAAAACACTACCACAACGATTTCTACCTATTTATAATTATTGAATGCCCCCTAACATTTTTTTGTACTTGAAGCTTCAGTAATTGGTAGCTGAAATAGCTTACTAATGCATACAGGGTGTTTCAAAAGTTCGTTTCACAGCTTTTATTTGGAATCAAAGTCTCCTAGAGTCATGGAAGTAGGGTGTGCCCCTAGGTAATTGACCAAAGACCATGGAGAATCTATCGAGATGATTTAAAGCGCCCATAGCGGTGAAATAAGAAATTTAATTAAAATATCAAAGAGATAGAACAAAAATTTCAGAGAGGGAAAATTTCTTTCAATTTCATAAAAACGATCAAAATAGTTTTATGAAACTATCTTCAATATTCGAGAATATATTATCAAGTGAAAATAGCATCTTTTTCTGCTAATATCTAACATGTTTTCTGATCAAAAAAGAAAAAGTTCGCAAAATTGCATGTTTTTCCGTGTTATCATATTGTTTTCGCGTTTATTTTTGCTAAATAAAGACGAATTTTAACTAAAAACTCAAAGAAACTTTCAAATTTGCGAACATTTTCTTTTTAAGAACAGTAAAAGTGGTATATATCTCCTTAAATATTGAAGATATTATCATAACACAATGTTCTCACTGTAGTTTTTGTTTTATCTCCTTTGATTATTTTTTTTAAATTTCTTATATCGCCACTAGTGATCATAATAGTAATCATTAAGTAAGTCACCTTAAGAGATTTTCCATGGTTACTTACCTAGGGATACACCCTACTTCCATGAAACTAGGAGACTTTGGTTCCAAATTAAAGCCGTGAGAAGGTTTTTTGAAGCACCCTGTATAAAGAAGAGTAGTTAGGATATTTATGCTTGGATAGCAAGAGAACTAAATCTAATGCACTTATTTGGAAAGGACATCAAAGAAAGCTTTCTCTCATTGCTGATGACTTAATGATTAAAAATAGATGCTTACTTCTGCGTAAGGATTTATTTTAGTTAGTTACGAAGACATTTTGGCAACAGCATGGACTAGTTAGAGGATAATTTTATGTTTAAATTGGGCGTTAATTATAATAAAAAGGATGATTGAAAATACCTCATTTGATAATAAGTCTGATGTATGGGAGTGCAAAAATTAATTTAAGGAATTAATTTAAATTAATTCAAGAAAAAATTATCCACTAACATACTCGGTGCCAAATAAATTTCAAGCTGTTTGAATGACTTTTTAAAAATTTCAAGTATAAAAAATAAAAATTCAATTTTTTCATTTTAGTTGATTTGTGTTTGCTTAAACATCACAGAAGAGAAACGCGATAAAATACTAACTATCAATTACAGAATTAGGAAATAACTAGCATGTTAGCTTATTTTTAACATGTTTTACGTTTTATTTTTATTTAAATTAGTTTTTATTAAAACAGCTTAAAAATCTAACTAATTGAACACAATTGAAGTGACTGAATTATAAAACATTACATTATTATATTAGAGATAATACATTTACCGAGATAACAGTAGTAAAGTAAAAATATTTTGTATAGGTGCTATTCCCTTGCTCAAAGAATTAAACAGAAAAATTTGGATTTCACACGTCTAAACCCACCTTTTCAGAATTCTAAAAGTATTTGTCTAGGTCCAGGGCTGAAAGAAATACGAATTCTCGGTACGACATAAATAAAGATAAAACCAAAACGGAGTTGGAATAGGAATTGGAATATTTTCTCGCTTTTCTTATCGTATTGATTGATAACAGGATAAAAATAGCCGAACCGATAACTTATCATACTTTTTAAGAATATATAAATAAAGAAAACAATTTTTATGCAATTCATAGTGCTATCTCTCTATATTAAAAAAGTAACAGTCCCCGCAGCACATGGCGGAAATCGCGAAATTCCTGGCCAAAACACAAAAAATTATATTTAATCTGTACAATTAAAAATCGTATGCATGAATCTTATTGGTATCTAGAATCTTATTATTGTTTATTTTGAAAGCTCAAAGTTAAAGTTTTCAAACAAAACTGAATTGCATTTTTACTGAGAGAAAATTTGCCTTCTATTTGAAGCTGAATTCAAAGTTCTTAAAAAGTTATAATCAACATTTTTCATATGGATTCTGTACAGGGAGGTTTAAAAAACCTCCTACAATACCTTTTTTAATTTTAATTTCAGAGATTAGGGGGAACGTCCATAAATTACGTGAGGTGTTTTTTCCAAATTTTGGACCCCTCCCCCTTGGTGAGATTTTGCTGGACCCCCCTCCCCCCACGTGAGATTTTCTCAACCACTAGTTTTGTTTTATCGGCATAAAAATTACCATCCAGATTGCAAAATTTTGATACAAGAACACGTTGAAATCAAACACATGATTCTAAATTGTAATTATCACGACTGACTGGCTAATGATTTGCTGTTTTGACTAATCAAAGCATTTTTTCTAAACTTGTGCTAAAAAATATTTAAGAAAAACAGTTTTTTTTTCCTAAACTAAAAGTTGACGTGAGATTTAAACTGACTCCCCCCTGGTGAGATTTTCCTGGACCCCCCCTCCCCCATTTTGACCTCACGTAATTTATGGATGTCCCCTTATATAGATAGATTTATAAGAATTCTAAACATAACTCGCTTTTCTATATCTCAATATAATGTTGTTTAAGGAGCAGCAAAAATGTATCAGATTTAATCATATCAGGAGGATATTAGTGTTTTTATGCATCCGCAATCCACATTAGTCCAGGCAATATGTGACTTAACCGGTAAAAATTGATACATTTGGTTTTTCAACGGTTTTCACTTGGGAATGACCTCAATAATAACATACTAAAAATCGGACAAAATCGGATCGCGGGAAGTGTAATTTTTAAAAAATGGCCGAAAGAAAATTTCAAAAAATCAATTAATAGTAATCGAAACTTATGATACATGTTTATAGGCTAGTTTTCAGTGCTGAACACGAATATTCCATGTAAAATTTTAAACAATTAAAATTTCAAATTTTTAAAAATTATTTGTAAAATTGGATATTTGAAAAACATAAAACATCGCTCAAAACCACAAAATAACTGCAAAAGAAGTAATTCAAACAGTTTTCCCTTAGAAATGACTTAAATAATGACATACTAAAATTGGAAGAAAATCGGACAATAAAAAATTTAATTTTTTTCAAAATTTCAATTTTTTTGGCCTCAAAAATTGACCTTTTTTAAAATTCTCGTTAAAAACGTTTGAGGCATTTGCAAAGGTCATTTTTCCATGGATATTGTAGCTATATAGCTATATAACATAAAAAAAGCCCAATGGATGATTAAATCATCAGTTAATTAATTAATTTATTAAAATGAACATTAAAAATACAGGTAAAATCATTCAATCAAATATAACAGAAAATATTTTAACAATATTCAGTGATTAATCATCTAAAAAATAATTAAATTTGAAAGAGACAAAATATCCTTTAAAAAATTAAAATTTTAAACTTATTTAAAAATTTATTTGTTAAAATTTTGTAGTATAGACATGTGATACATGTCTATAGGCTATATTTTAGTGCTGGTTACGAATATCAGGCCAACTTTTCAATAAAATTTAGAATAAGTGTGGAAAAATTAAAGCATTTAAAGCAAAAGTATTAAGAAAAATGCTTCAAATTTTCCATACTTTTCAGTGATTAATCATCTATAAAATAATTAAATTTGAAAGAGACAAAATATCCTTTAAAAAATTAAAATTTTGTAGTATAGGCATGTGATACATGTCTATGGGCTATATTTTAGTGCTGGTTACGAATATCAGGCCAACTTTTCAATAAAATTTAGAATAAGTGTGGAAAATTTGGAGCATTTAAAGCAAATGTATTAAGAAAAATGCTTCAAATTTTCCTCACTTATTCTAAATTTTATTGAAAAAGTTGGCCTGATATTCGTAACCAGCACTAAAATATAGCCCATAGACAACCACTGAATATTGTTAAAATATTTTCTGTTATATTTGATTGAATGATTTTACCTGTATTTGTAATGTTCATTTTAATAAATTAATTAATTAACTGATTATTTAATCATCCATTGGGCTTTTTTTATGTTATATAGCTATATAACTACAATATCCATGGAAAAATGACCTTTGCAAATGCCTCAAACGTTTTTAACGAGAATTTTAAAAAAAGGTCGATTTTTGAGGCCAAAAAAATTGAAATTTTGAAAAAAAATTAAACCTTTTTAATGTCCCATTTTCTTCCAATTTTAGTATGTTATTATTTGAGTCATTTCTAAGGGAAAACTGTTTGAATTACTTCTTTTGCAGTTATTTTGTGGTTTTAAGCGATGTTTTATATTTTTCAAATATCCAATTTTTCAAATAATTTTTAAAAATTGAAATTTTAATTTTTTAAAATTTTAAATGGAATATTCGTGTTCAGCACTGAAAACTAGCCTATAAACATGTATCATAAGTCTCAATTACTATTAATTGATTTTTTGAAATTTTTTTTCGGCCATTTTTTAAAAATTAAAAAAAAAATAAACTTCCAGCGATCCGATTTTGTCCGATTTTTAGTAGGTTAGTTTTGAGGTCATTCCCAAGTGAAAACCGTTGAGAAACCAAATGTATCAATTTTTTACCGGTTTGACCTTTTTTTCAGTAGATTTACTGGACTACATGTTAATTAGAACTAGAGATCTTCAATTACCAGAATTCCAGCTAACTTATATCATATACATCAGCCATCAGCTGAAATTCGGATATTGAAGTTCTGTACACACACTACAGATAAGTGCATGTATTTAAGAAAGCCATCTGGTTATTGTTAGAGCCAACAATTCGAAATTTTTTGAATTATTATAGATATATATTTTCATACAAAAAGCGGTGAGTTTGTAAATAGTTTTCAAGGAATTTATTAGAATTTTACAAAAGGTGAAACGGGGGATCCTTCAACTTCTTCAGAATTTTCAAATTTTCTAAAAGTGTAAAAAAAGCTTTTAATGTATCTCTCTATATTAAAAAAAAGTAACAGTCGCCGCCGCCGCTGTTTCAGAAAATCTTAACTTTGACAATTTTGAACTGTCACTACGCAAAAACTGTTGAACGGAAATTTATATTTTGACCATTTGTAGACAAATGTATGAGGGTCCTTTTCGTTCCAATAGCTAATAATTGAGATAATTAGTTCTGGAGTTATTTAATGTCAAAGACGAAAATTATTTTTTTCTGCTGCGAGTTCGCCCCCAGCAAAATCTATTCTCAGCAGAAATATGATTTTTTGTAGCCGCATACTCTTAGATATGAAGTTTTGCACCTCGTCGCCCTTTTTTCGAATTTCGAATTAGTTTTGGAGTAATAAAGTTTTAAAGTTTCGAAATTTTTGACGGTTTTTCGGTTATTTCACTATAAAAGAAAAACTAATTTCAGTAGAACTATGAAATTTTAAAAACACATACAATTATTTTTTATAAAAAGATTGGCGTCTTGTTTGTCAAAAAATTCTAATTAGTTTTGGAATTATTAAGATTCAAAGTTTTAATTTTTTCTTCTCTTTCTGTGGCCGTTCACTAGAGAAACAAACGAATTTTATGATGAGTCTGAATTCTTTTATTTTCAACAATGTTTTTTCTACAAAATGGTTGTTGATTATTAGTAGACTTGCTGGATATTTTTTTAACATTTCGATTAAATTATTGATAAGCTAGAAAAGTAATATATTTCAGCAACATTTTTGTTGTTAATTTAGGGGAATGATCCGAATTAAATTATTTATAAGCAAGAGAGAAGTTTTATAAGCAAGATATAGGTATTTCCGGTATTACAAGAGGCTTAATTAAGCCGAGAAGAGGGTTGTGCTGGATTGTTGAGATGAACAAGCGAGCTCTGCTCGCTAAGATCGCGAAGCGATCTGTAAAGAACTGCGAAGCAGTTACGGGGGTTGGTGAGTGATAGCGAGCAGGGGGCAGGCCCCCTAGTAATTTTATATGAATAATAATGGGAAATTATATTTTTTTAAAATTTTAGGTAAAACAAATGATTAGAAGTGTTTTGGCTTAAAATTCAAAAGGGCCATTAAAATGGCATCAGTAGAAACTTCTCAGCTGGACCAATAGTTTATGCATTAGGTCTTAATATTACAAACTCATGTCTTAATAGTTTCAGCAACTTAATAGTTTTGGTTCAAAAATATGCAATACAACAAAGTGAAATAGGCTATCAAGTGTAGATGCTATGAGTTGTAAATTGTAATTAACATTTAATCAATAAATTTAGTTACAGAAATGTCCAGTACAGGGCTGCAGTTGTTTATAGTATATTTAGAATCGAGTTTTATTAATTGTGAAAAGAAACTCGCAACCTGTTCTTTGAATATGAACTAATTTAGCAATAACACTTTTACCTTTAACATTTTGCTCTTTCATTTTCAAAATGCTGTGTATTGCCTAATTTCAAAAAAGGTTTTTCTTTTTACTTTTGATTAATTTTACTTTGAACAACAAATCTTCAATTTCATTAAACAAGAACTAATTTGTTTTAAATTTAATTTTATAAATATGAACATCTTAAGGAAAATAGTGTTGAAATGGTGACATAAACTGAACCTTGAATAAATAAGCAGAGTTTTAATGACCCAGCCAATATTTTTATTGCAATTCAATGTATGAAAATCATTAAGGGAAACGTGTCTAATATTATAAGTGAATATTCATAGTTAAAATAAATGCTCCAGTGTAGTTGGGTGGGTTAGATCATAAAAATGACCGAAAACTGCAAATTGTGATACTTTTATGAAACTTTCAGGGATGATAGATCAATATATAAGAACTCTAAAACCGATGGGACCCCAAAATTTTAGGCCGTGGTTTGACCGTTATGACGTCATAACAAGATGGCGCCCGTAGTGCCCCGAAAACGAGGCCATGGTAATTTTTTAAAAAGTTAAACGCATTTTAACCTCTAATTATCCATAAACATATCCTAAAAATAAAATATTTTCTAATATTTACTTACTCCATGGATAATAGGGGCGTCGTTTCATCATAATGACGTCATTTCGACTTGGTTTACACTGCGTCCAAAAACAATGCTGATTGTAGCTTTTTTGGTAGTTATTTACCTTCTTAGACCCTATTTATTCATTAATAAGGAAATTTTTTTGTACATTTGAAGGGAAGATTTGAGTTTTAAGGGTGTGGATTTCACCTGATAGGGTTTTTTTACAAAGGCTTCAGTAATGCAACTTTTCACATGGTATTGAAATAAACATCAAATTGTGACATTTTCATGAAACTTTCAGGGATGTTAGATAATTATATAAGAACAAAAAAATCGATGGGACCCCAAAATATTAGGGGGTGGTTTGACCGTTATGACGTCATAACAAAATGGCACCTGTAGCGTTCCAAAAACGATGGTATGGTTAATTCATAGAGTTATTTACGTTTAAAGCACTATTTATCAATTAAAATACCTTAAAAATTATTCATCTTTAAATATTTGCTTTTTTTATGCACGTAAGGGACGTGTTTTCAGCACTATGACGTCATAACAACTTGGATTACACTGCGTCCAGAAACAATGCTGATGGTAATTATCTTATAATTAATTATTTACCTTTTAGACCCTATATATTCTTTAATTTCTCTTAGGAAATGTATTTACTAAGTTACAAAAGAGAATTCCTATTTTTAGGGGGCATAGTTTACCTTTACCTTGTACTACTTTACCTTACCATCTTTTAACATAGTATTAAATAAACTTCAAATTGTGATAGCAACGTTAAACGTTCAGGGTTTGTAGATCCTAATATTATAGGAACCTAAAAATTAATGGGACCCTAATATTTTTAGGGCATGGTTTCATCGTAAGGATGCTATAACAAAAGGGCATTCATAGCAGTCTGAAAACAGTTTTCGTTCTGTACGAGTGTGGTACGCTATTGACTCCATTTTGTTATAACGTCATAACGGTCAAACCACACCCTAAAATTTTAGGGTTTCATGCATTTTTAGGTTCTTATAATTTATCATCCTGAAAGTTTTAAGTATTGGTATCACAATTTGCAGCTAATACTACGTGCAAAGATACATACTCCTGCATATTGCTAATGCTTCTGTTAAAAGCAGTATCATGTAAACTGTGCCCCTAAAAATTGGAATTCTCTTTGGTAACTTAGTAAATACATTTCTTTAGAGAAATAAAAGTATAAATAGGGTCTCTAGAAAGCAAAGAAATTTAATAAAATTACCTTAAGCATTTTGTTTCTGGACGCAGTGTAATCCAAGTTGTTATGACGTTATACTGGTGTAAACTCGCCCCTTAACATGCATAGAAAAAGTAAATATTTTAAGATGTATAATTTTTAAGGTATTTTAATTGATAATTAGTACTTTAAACGTAAATAACTTCATAAATTAACCATACCATCGTTTTTGGAGCGCTACAGGTGCCATTTTGTTATGAGGTCATAACGATCAAACCACTCCCTAAAATTTTGGGGTCCCATCGATTTTTTTGTTCTTATATACTTATCTAACATCCTTGAAATTTTTACGTTGGTATCACAATTAGAAAATTATATCAATATTATTTGAAAAGTTGCATTACTGACGCCTTTGTAAAAATACCCAATCAGGTAAACCACGCCCCCAAGAACTCAAATATTCTCTTTACATTCAGAAAATGCATTTCCTTAGAGACTTAATAACGAATAAATAGGATCTAGAAGGTAAATAACTACAAGAAAAACTACCATCACCATTGGTCTTGGATGCAGGGTAAACCAAGTGGTAATGACGTCATTCTGATGAAACCACGCCACTAATATCCCTAAAGTAAGTAAATTTTTGAAAATATTTTATTTTTAGGGTATGTTTATGGATAATTAGAGCTTAAAATGCGTTCAACTTTAAAAAATTTACCATGGCTTTGTTTTTGGAGTGCTACGGGCGCTATCTTGTTATGACGTCATAACTGTCAAACCACGCCCTAAAATTTTGGGATCCCATCGATTTTAGAGTTCTTATATGTTAGTCTATCATCCCTGAAAGTTTCATAAAAGTATCACACTTTACAGTTTTTTTGTCCTAAACCACCCAACTAGTGTTATAATAATAAGCTTGACTTGCTTGTATTAAATAGAAAATATATGAATTAGAGGATGCAGTAAAGGGTAAATGCGAAACTTTCTGTGTAAATAATTATGTTCAACAACGAGTTAAGTAACCTAAATATTAACTATACTGTAGTTATGATTATTGATAGATGATTGTTTGTTTTAGACCTGATTTTGATTTATTTTTATGAATTATAATGTAATCTTCGTGAATGGGCTACAGCCTGATAAGAATAAAATTTCTTTCTTTCATGTATAAAGCTAATTCAATTTTTTTTTCGAATTTATCTGTGTTTAAAAGAAAATATGAAATTGAAACACAGGTGCATAGGTTTCTTTTTTCTTATCCTTTGAATTGAGCAAAAGTATTGTGATTATTGTTAGTATGCCAATTGCATTCATGATTGTGAAAGAAAATATTAATAAAACAAATTATTCTATTAGAATATATGTTTTTTAATAGAATAATTCTAAATTTTATAAAAATGTTTTACATAATTTTTAATGCAATAAAAGTAAAACCAAACGAAAAAATAATTTTTTTACTCATATGATAATGTTAAGTAATTTTATGAAAAAGTATTATGCTACTTTTCCATGAAGATTTACCTATAATGTCTGATTCGTTTTTAATAATATACATAAAAAATAAAGATATTACAAATGTTAAAAGCACAATGTAGAAAAAAAAAACATTTTTAAACCATGGGAGGATGAAAATATCATTTCCATATATTTTTGTAGGGAAATTATTTGTAAAAATAATATTCATCAAGCATACAATAAACATTTACTTTAATTAAAGCTTATATGAGGGCTGATACTTTAACAACTCTCAAAACAAAGGACTTTTTATTGCAATGCTTTCCTAAACGCTTTTCGCCATAGAGAGAATATAAAAAAAATTTCCTAATTAGAGAAAAGAGAAAACATCAAAAGGAATATGCATATTCAAAGATTCTAATTAGAAGAGAAATTGTGTCAAACTAAGAGTCTAGTGCCACAAAAAGTTTCAATATCAGTAAAAACCACGTTTATTACAGTCTCCAAATTTGTGCCCGTTTTTGTACTGTCTTAAGTCAAATTGGCGATCAATTCATTTGAATGAGGAATAATTAAATTTGGCCTTTCTTTCATTTCCATCGTGATGTTTCAGTCTTTTGTTTAACAAAAAATTCCTCTCTCAGAATTTTCCGATTCATTAAGATAATGAGAAATTCTTAGCAGCTCTTCTTTGGAAATAATTTTTTTTTTTGAAAAATTACCCGATATTTCAAAAGAATTCATACTTTTGAATAGATGAGACCAAAAAGTTAATTTTGCTTCCCTCCGGTCTTATTCCTTTACATCTTTTTGAAATGTTATCTCATTTTCTTAGTTAAATACCTGAAAAAAAAATTAAATTATTAAGTTAAATTTATTGGTTAGAAAGAAATTGAGGGTGAAAAACTTTTTTCCAGTCTTTTAATTTATTCGTTAGATGTTTTGAACTGGTTGCACGAAAAATTTATATTATAAGTTAAGTTAACAAAAATATCAAATTGATTTTTAGGTATGGTTTTTGAAATATTTATTATCTGATTAAAATTTACCAAAAGAAATTTTGATCTCCAAAAATTTTCGAAGAGATTATTAGTTCATGTTCAACATGTTACTAGATGTAGTAAAATAATTATTTTATTTTTATGTAGATAACCTTTAATAATTTTGTACACAATTTATTTCGAATTATTTTTAATTTTTGAGTGTTTAGTAAGTTAAGTTGGCTGTTAGAAAAACGCGTTGTTGTTTTTTTTAGACAAATTAGACGCAATATAAGGTTCTCCATGAAGACTTTAAATGGATGAGAATTTTATTTTTAGTTTTCTTAACATAAAATTAATTAAAAAATTATTTAATGCGATTTTATAATACCTGACATATTAACTTAGGAAACTCGGTCAAATAACTCACAACCATAAATTTAGCTGCAAGTAACGTTCATAGTTTAGCGAAAATCTGGAATATTTACAATTTTTTATATATCTATTTAATTTATTGTAAATAGTGTGATTTTCAGAAATTAGATTGAAACTTATTAAGCTGGCTGTTAAAAAAAACACGGTTTTATGAGACAGATAAGACGCTATAGGGGTTCTCTATAAAGACTATTCCTAAAAAATACATTAAAAACATGTCCATGGAAATAAGTTTAGAAAATGTAAAATTATTCATTATCGTTCGTGAATTTGTAGAATGAAAGCATTTTTCGTTTGATAAAATAATTAAAGAAATATTTTGAAGGTGTTGGGTGGATGTTGATTGAAAATTATGTGCCCTAATAGAATTTTAATTAAAACACTAATATAGCTTCACAAATTATTAAAAATAAACTTTCTATGGAACAATGAACGCTTACAACGACAGCAAATTTCAAAATTTACAATTATAAAAGAAATTTAAGCCAGAACTTTTCGTTTATTCTAATAAGAATATAATCTCTAAACCATCTTCATTATTTACCTTCAAAACGAGTATTATGCATAATAAAAGGCTTAAAATGAGGTAATCATTACCCAATTTGAAACCCAAGCAACTCGTATCAATAAATTATAGGCAAATCCCCGACTTAAACACGTAATCAAACTATGCATGTTTATTTACCCCAAATTCTCTACTCTATTCCCATAACTCCCCGAAACATAAGAAAACCTTCCATTTTTCAAAATATATTCCTCTATTGAATAGAGCAGATTTAATTTATGGGAGGTTTTTGCCCTCATTTAATTTCTTTCAAAAGTCATTACTCAAATGGAAAGGAAGTGAATATATAAATTTTGAAATTGCTTCTGAGGCTATTGCTGGAATTAATAAAAGCTGCGCTTGTTTTTATTGATGTCTGGAGCATTTATTAAATTTTTGCCCCATTATTTAACCTTGGGCCTAAAGTTTTATTAATGGACTTCAGTTTAGTTTACCAGTTTGAAAATTGTCTAGATTTTTACGACAGCAGAAGTATAGGGGGAACAATGCATTTGAACCACTTTGATAAATTATAGGTTATTGAAAACTTGGACGATTAAGTATTTTGGATTTACATAAATATAATGAATGAGTATCAAAACTGTCACCGACACTGTGCAATACTGGAAATTAGTTTATGCATTCAGAAATTTCTAGGTTATTGATGGAAAATACATTTATCAAAGGAGAAGTTATGAGAAAATCAAACTTATCTTTCAGTTAACTTATTTGGCTATTTTGAATATGAAAAAAATCATGAAACCTTTCCTTTAATCTTTCTGCAGTTTTTAAAACTAGTATTGTTAAAATCATTATTATCGTAAAGCTGAAAACTATCCCGATAAATTATGAATTTCGTATAATTTAACAAACTATTAAATTAAATATAGCTCTTTTTTTACAATCTTCATTCCTTTCTAAACATTACAATCTTAGAATAAAGTTTTACAAATTTTAGTTTAAATCATATAAGTTTCACAATTTGCGGTAAATTCCTCTGTATATTCACATTCGCCATTTTATTTCTGTCTTTATACATATAATAAAATATTATTCATGGGTGTGTATAATGACGATAAAGCAGAATTATTACATGAATATTAAAATAAATCTCAATAACTTAATGTAAAACATATCTATTCTTAAGTCCCGTAGTTATTTCATTTCTGTTGACAAGACTTTTGCGACTTAATCTAGAAAAATATTTTCCTGTCTAGAAAATTTCATAGCTAAACAATTTTATTCTTAAACAGGCCGATTTAAATTACATGCCTTTCTTTGGCAGACATCCAATCATACCCGTAACCCCAAAATGTCAACAAATCCTTAACATCTTTATCAACAAACTCAGTCAGTTAAAAAATAAATATTTTGGACAGCCTTTGCAAACCACAATATTGTCTACGGGGAAACCAAACAGATATATGCATTTAGTTAACCTTTATATGCCTTTAGGTTCAAATAGTTATAAATATGAAAACATATGCAGCCAGTCTCAGAAATTAATTGTATTCCATTTCTCTCAGCGCATGGTTATGAGAGAGATAATAGAATGAGATATGAAATCTGCCTTGTTCTCGCCGTCAAAAACGCAATTTACTGAGCTTATGAAATATCCAGGTTCTTTATGCAACTGTCAAAACATGGGCCTAAACAAAGGCCATCTGTACATAATCCAATTATAGGAGGAAGAAATATAGGGGCATACAGGGTAACGCGTTAGACGACATATTATGCTTGTGGATTGTCTCACCGAGGTATGAAATTATAACTCAAGTTCATATCTACTACTAAAGTTGGAGATGCAATTCATACCGAGTATGTGACACTGACTTTGGTAAACTTCAACAAGGTCTTAAATGACAATCCAAATGTATTATAGCATATAATTCCAAAATATGTATTAAAGCATAGAATTTCAAACTATGTATTAAAGCATAGAATTTCAAAAATAGAAATTATATTTTTACTGATTTTTAAATTAAACCTTAAAAAAGACAAACAAGTTGGTAGGGTCAAACTTTTGACTACAAGTCATGCAACCAAACTTAGTATGTGTCACCGTAAGAGTGATGGATTATGTTTATTCTTAAACGTCTGTTTCTATGTTCCTTATTGACAGATTTCAGACTATTTTCAGACTATATAAAAATAAATTTTGTTTTAGCTTAGTTTACACTACAGATAATAAGAATAGAAAGACAAATAAACTTAAATTTAAAATTAAATAAAAAATACAATGAATGGACATCGATTTCGCCGAATTCAAGGGGCTATATCTGTCTACAAGGGGAAGTTATTTTTTCCCCTCTTTCCACTCATATGTAGAGCGAAGCTTGAAAATTTTTTCGAGCATAAAAATTCAATTTGGGAATAATATAGAGCATTCGCACATGACGTCACACTTGACGACGTGGAGGACAAAAACAACGTTGCTAAGACTGTTGTTAGGTACGGGAAATAGAAGCATCCAATAGAAGCATTCGCACATGACGTCACTGGAGGACAGAAACAACGTTGCTAAGGCCGTTGTTAAGTCTGAGTCATGTGATTGAAAATGCTCTATTCCCTATTTAAAACTGGCAATTCAATTGCACATGCGCAAAAAGTGGTAAACCTCACCTTTCTTCGAGGCTGTGAAGCTGTCGTGACTCTCGACCCTCTCGATCTGAGCTTGCAAGCGAGTGGTAGGCAGGACGTTGGAGTCAGCGTTGACGTGGTCGACTGCGTAGCGGAACGCCAGCTCCAGCCCTTCATCGCCGCTTTCGAATAGACCACCTGCAACACACAAATGATTCCGTGAGTAATTCTCTAAAGGAGCATTTCCACTTATGCGGTCTGTTGCGGTATACGTGGATTTGATTAGTCGGTTCACTGTGAAGCAGTTCAAGATGTTTCTCTAGTATTCATTGAATCGGATTCGCTAGATTGTCGTACCGCGTCAGACTGCGTAAGTGGAAACGATGCTTAAGGCAAACAGCTAATTTTCTTTATGCTGTTAAATTTCAGTCACGTTAAGTAGTAATCACTTGGTAAAAGCTTTTACGTCATTTTGAGAAGCAATCTAAAGCAGTTATGATGTGTCTATATAACACCATTTCTCCTTCAAATAATGATGAAAATAATTTATTTCTTATTTGTATAAAATGTAATTTATGTATTTTATTTCTATATTTTATTAATGGCTTCTTATGAATTACACAAGGATTCTTTTATGCAAATTCACTCATGCCGTGATTATCCTTCACACAAAAACAAGTTTATATTTCTCTCTACATTTAGGAACTGACCATATTTCTTAAAGAGGAATTAGAATAACTGAGATGGAGTATGACAGTTTAATAGTTCTGGGTTGTGGTCACATATATTTTCAGATATGTTTGCTTGATCTCAAGGATCCGCTTATACACCTTCGTCAAGTAAGACAGACGCAACAGAATATTATTACTGACACAAGGAGAGAGAAAATACACCGAGGGGTGAGGTCAGAATAAGTTTAATAGTAAAAACATTTTGTGTCAAATGAACTTGAAACTTTATTTTTTACTAGGGAAACCTTATCCTCGAAACTGCAAATCTGGCAATCCAGAAGATTCATTCAGTAAATCAAAAACTGCAAGTTAGCTCTAAAGAAAGAGGATGAGTTCTTACAGTATTTTTTGCGTTGGAGGAAAGTGATGATTAGGCTATTATTTACTTTAAAATTCACTTTAGAAAATAGAATGTCGTTTTATCCTTTTTTTACTATAGCTATTTTTATACCTCAGTTTTATCAAGTCACATGAGAACTTTTTTAAGATTTTATTTTTAGAAACTATCATTTCTTAAAAATACTAAATAAAAGTTAAAATAGTGTATATACTTTGCTTTTGTCTTTACAGTTTAGGCCATGATCCTTTTTAAACCCGAGGAGCATTAAAATGTATTGAAAATAAAAATGTGTTCTTAGTGTTTGAATTTCACTCATCAAACATTTTATGTCACTAAAATAACCTATTTACTTTTGTTAGATGATATCATACACATGAGAACAAACAAAATATTTGCAGAAACATTTAATTGCATCCTATCAAAAAAATAAACTGTAGACAGCTAGACAGCGACAAACTTTCCCTCTTTTACTTTCCCCAATTTTGGCCTGTAATAATTGTCTGAACGCAATCCAACTAACTAAACAGAGACCAACGAAACAAGCACCAATACTTTTAATCAAGAGTTTTATCTAAATAAATCGAAAGCAGACATCAAATAGTTTCATTTCAAAACATTTAAAAATCGTTTGCTTGAAACAAAACCTCCACTCCCTTAAAAATGGAACCCCAGAACAACCTTTTCTCATTAGAACGAATAAGCTCACTTAACACACGATACAGATCATTAACCATCAACGAGCGACTAGAAAATAATTAATACCTTCCTCGCAGACGAAAAAAACTAATCAGAAGCTTGCAATTAGGACGAACGAACAAACAAAAAAAATCCGAACTAATCAGAATTTTCCACGTGATTAATCTCTTAAACTCCTCGTCCCCGTTTGGCCTCGGGACCCATAATCCTCATTTTAATGAAATATTCCTAAAACGAGAAAACTGTGAACAGAGGTTTCGTGTTTAAACACCGTTAGATCGAATAACGTTCTAAATTGAGTTTTTTACCTGAAGATTAAAGGCTTGTTTTGTGCGTATGCACTGATGTTTACTTGGCCCTATAGTATTGAGGGTGTTGGAAAGGATTTGTCAGTTGAAAATGTTTAGAATGAAGCGGATGCTTGATTTTTAAGTATAGTTTATATGTAAAAGAAATGTAACTGAAGGTTAATTATTATCATATTTTACTAAGATTAGACATTTCTATCAAACTAATAAACAATACAAGTAAAACCTTCTCTTTGCTATTATACTTAAATCTAAATTTGAATGTTTTTATACCCTTCATTCCTTATATTCCGGTACCTATGTATACAGGGCAATGAAGATCGATGCTAAAATTCAATTAGTAGAACAACATTTGCTTTAAGAGGAAAAATGAAACTAAAATGGAATATATTGATAAAACACGAATTACTAAGTTGAAAATAAAATCTAAATATCACTGCGTAAGTGTGTTGAATTTAACGTAAACAGAATGAGAAAATAAATTAATTACGTAACATAAACTAACATAACATTTCAAAGGAAAATAAATTGAATTAAAGCTAAACAAACACCAAAGATAAATGTAATTTGATTAGAAAAACATTAACACATGATTGAATTAACTTAAATTGGCCTATTCTAAGTTTTCATAAATATCTTTTTAATTAAAAAAAAGTTCTATAAAGAGTCCCGAGGGTTACAGTTACAATACATTCCAATAAAACAATAAATTAGCAGCAAGTGCTGCTCCTCAAACATGTCAACAAATTTGTATCCTATTGTTTAAGAAAATTATTACCTGAAACTCAAAAATGCTGGCATTATTCCCTCAGGGGTAGGAAAGTCTAAAAAATGTTCTTTAATGAATATTTTTAATGTTTACTCCAAAGGATTTTCCTTTAAACAACACATGGATAACTTTACAATTAAAATAAAAACATTTTACATTAACATACCTCGTTTTTAGTGTAATTGAGATGTGTTTGGAGGATTAAATTCGTTTAAATTATATAGCATTCAACTCATGATGCTACCTCAACCTCATACTAAAGCTGTGAAAACATGTCTTGATACCTAAGTTTAATACCTAAAAGTAATACCTATATTAGTAATACCTAAAAGGATTTATCTAATTTCATAAAACTAATCTAAATGGGTTTCGGCTTTAAAGACTTTGTAAAATTTATCCTACGCTACAACTACGAACCATTTGGTATGGATTTAATCAAGAAATTGTAATTTACCGTTTGAAATCTGTTTCTTTCATACCCCCAAAAGCATTTATAGAAAGACTTGCCTTCCAATTTTCACAAAAAACTTTGATACTTACTCTGACAGCACCACGGTTATTGAATTCCCCAAAATAAATGGTCCCCTCCGAAAAAAAAAACTTCTTTAATGTTACTTCTCAAGACATATCCCACGGATGTTTAACTTTCCTGTTTAATCCCATTCCCCTCTCTCCACCGGAGAAAACGTTCTAGAACTTCACGCCCCATGTCCTCTCCTCCCTTCTATTCTTCTTCTGCGCACCACCGAACATTCCAATCCCGCGGAAAAAGATTATAAAGAATAAATGAAGGGAAGAGAGTGAAAAAAAAAAAGAATTTCGCTCTCGATTCGAATATATACGGCCTGATGGAGTTGTCTCTGAGGCCACGGAGGGAGAAAAAATGGCAAATAAGGAATGGGGGCCCGTGCCGAGTTGTTATGGCAACCGGTGATTCCTCGGCCATCCAAAACATTTGGTGCCTCGTTCTTGAAATCTCGATTAAGCTGCTGCGGAAATCGGGAGTTAGTTGGGAAGGGAATTTTTGAATGAAGGGCGAGAATACAACATGGTGGATTGTTGGCAACAAGAGATTGTAAAGGATTTTTGATATTTAAGATATCTTTATTCCAGAGTGAATTCTATAGTTTTTCTTTAATTTCAGTGTGTGTACAGTTTACAGGAGAGATAAAGTGATATTTATCATATTTCCATGATGGTATCAATAATGATTGTATATTCGTTAAAGAAATGCAAATGTAATTAGTTATAGTATTTAATGTTTTCTAACTTTCTACCTTAAAGGCTAATAAAACTAAAATCCTTAAATTATTAAATGAACTATTGCTAGTGGAGGTCTGTTAAGGATGGAGGAAATTGGATGTTTACAAAAAGTAGTGTCTTTGGCAGTCTGTCTAATGAATACTCTGAAAATAATTTAAATTAGGCTTCTACTCTAATATTTTTTTACGTTATCCTTTATAACAGAAATGATTAACTTTAATTGATAAGTAATTCATAGTTTTCAGAACATTTTTGATAAACTAATAGCAAACAAAGCATTACCTCGATTAGCTACTAGGTTAAGCAAAAGATTAAGGAAGCATTAATTTATGTAAAAAGGAATCTGGAATATATCATCGAACGATACCTCTTTATTATAAATTTTTGACTCTATTTTATTTTGTACTAGTAAAATAATCACATAGCTATTGTTTTTTACTATTATTAATCAGTCGTATATCTAAACGCATCAATCTCTAATTTATCTTAAATGCTTTATAAATAAAATACCTTGCCAAAAGTATTCTTCACCCGATACCAACTTAGTCTAAACCTCTTCAAGCATGCACACAAAATAAGTTATCCTTCTCTGGTATCAAAACATGTCTTTCTCAGTTATTTACCTCTTCTCCACCACCACTTTCCTCATCCCCTTCCTTCGAAATGGAACACCCCATCCGCCTCATTTACACAGCAAACACTACCCGACCCCTCTTATTTGCACGAACCAAGAGGGTGCTTCCGAAACATATCCCCCAACCCTCGGATCACCCGGATCATTCCAAGAGAGGAAAAGCTACAAAAAAAAAAAGAGTTCCCAAATCCCCCCTCACGCTTTTTTCGAACTCAGGAGACCCTGGAATCTGCGGATTTATATTCGATTTGATTTATGGGGTGTATGCTGAGGATAAGGGGTGGGTGTTCCATCGATTTCTAGAACTTTCCGGATTTATTATTGTAGGCCTGGGAGAAGAATGTATCGGACCGTTTACTCTTTGTCACCCGAAGGAGGAATCACAGGAGCTATTTTTGGAGGTGGGAGCTGTGTAGGAATCAAGTTACTCTGTGCTTTTGAGAGGTTTAGAAGCGAGATGGTATGCATGGAAAAAGAGGTTAGAAAACTAGATGACATTGTATTGAATATTTGTGGAAAGGATTTGTTGTAGAAAAAGTGTGTTGATTTTGTAAATCATGGACTTTCTAAAGAAACTGTTTAGTCACCGTTAGATTGATATTTCAAGTTACAAACGAATATGTTTCGTTTATAGAAAGCTCCTAAATTTATACATACAGATGGAGTATCTGGTATAGATAAGAAAAGACTCCAGTTCGAAGGCGTATTATTAGCGTCATTTTTTAAATTTTACTATAGTCTCAAGAATTATGCTATTCATTTTTATTTCAAATGCCGTCCTTATACGCAACACACCCATGCTTATCCGATGGACTCTGGATGGGGTACTCTGATGGACACAGAACACCAACAATCCCCAAGAAACCAAGTTTCATTAGAATGGGGGTAGTCATATTCAAGAGGTATAAACCATAAAAATTAAATAATCTATAGAAAGTGGAAAAATTCCGAACTTGGTGAAACAGAGCTCAGAGAAAATATCAGTTTCTTTAAGAAATAAACAAATATTCCCAAATACATATTTCAATTCCAAATAAACAATAAAACGCTTTGAGACTCGTATTTCTTAAGTTACTAAAGCTGATCAGAAATCCTGGGACCTAGTAAGAATGTAAATTTGAAGGGTAATTGAATCTTCAAACTTTCAAAGCATTTTCCCTTCTCCTCTGTGCAACATTCAAATATTTCATTTGTGCTCATTCAAATATTTCTAAGATATGAAACCCATTCTGCAAAATGAGAGAAATCCTTCAACCCAATCTATGGAAGTATCGGAGACGTCCTTTCGGTTTCCATGGAAACGGATACGAAAATTTCACCGAATCTCTTCAATTGATGAAGGGAAGTATGTAAGTTTCTTCTCCTTCAAGATTACGATCGAGCTCTGCCTTATTTACCCAGAACCCTTCCTGTATCATTTTTACAAATCTCAACATGGAGTCCAAGCACTACAAATACATAACGCATATGGATTGAACTGAAGACTGAAGTATTATTCCCAACGAATTTTGCAACATACTTCTGCATGAAGTAAATTTAAAGTCAGTTCTAAAACAGATTTGAAAGCAACCTTTAAAGAATAGCAAGAGGTAAATGGTATAAATCTACAAGAAAAAGTTCCTTCAAAGATTTAAATTTTTATACAGTATGCAAAATTTACGAAGATTAATTTACCATTCTTAGTTTGATGTATCACTATCGTTTCATTTCCATTATACAGAAAACAAAATTTCCCTTGAATGTAGTCATACTTCATAGATCACCTCTGTATGAGATTTAGGGAGAATTATGATTCAAGTCAGCAAAGGACGTAGTAAAAGAAATAAAAGGTTTAGTTTAAACAAAGTTTTAAAAATAAAAAAATTAAGAGCCTTGTGAATTACCAAGAATAATTAAAACTAATTTTTAAATTCCTTTAATTGTTCTTGGTAAAATTATCTTTAACCTATCAATTTATACTTAATATAGATTTGAAAATATACTCCCTAGTAGGGCGAAATATAATACTTAAAACTGTAGATTTAAGTTAATATTCAAAACGATATGAAACAATGTATAATTTGGGATAAAAAGAATATTTAGAAGTAGGTTATAACATTGTAGTACTTTACAACATGTTTTACTCCAAACTACCCCCAAGTTAGGTCATCCAGCTTCTCTAATCAAACCCATAAAACAAGCTATCCACTCTAAACCTGAGCTAAATCTCCCAAAGCCTTACCTAATAACAAAACTTCACCCACACTAAACCGTTTCTCAGAGGTCCTCCTTCTTAAATATCGACACAAACTACACTTTTATCCCCCACAAAAAAACCCTACCGATTCGCGGAACCGAAAAACCTCTATAAAAACCGATAGAACCTTAAAAAAAATACAGCTTTCTTTATGAAGATGCTGCAGTGGTTCCACCAAAAGAAGTTCCACAAGAAAAACCAGTTCCTTTTGAGATGTGGGAGGCAGTTCGATTCTGTATCGGGTTTTTATCTCGTTTTATAGTTGCTCGGGAAAGCACCAGGGAAGGGTGTTTCACTGCGGAAGATTCGTTTCATTTTTGATGGGAATGGCAGCGGAAGAACAAACGAGTTCTCTTATACCAACGAAAACGAGAGGAGCGGAGATGATTCTTCTGTGAGGAAGCTTCCATCCTATAAAACAAAGCTCCATAAAGGAAGAGTTTATTCCCAGTTCTTAAAATATCTCTAGATTTGGAATCGGGTAATCATTGAGAAAAACAAAGGGAAATCAGTAGAATTGACTGCAACATGTTCAAACATTACTTACAGTGCTATCACTCTAAGGGCGAGCGCGCACGGGCGACTTTTGTCACGGTGACAAAGACAAAAACAACGTTGCTAAGGCTGTTGTTAGGTAAAGTCATGTGATTGAAAATGCTCTATTGTTTTCTAATGATATTTTTGATACTAGTAATCCTGGTCGCCGTGACTTTAGTCACTCATGCGCGCCCAGCCTAAGTGATAAAACGAGTACATTGCTATCACTTTCTATAGTATCTAACACTCTAAATGGAGTATAAAGGCCGACTAAAAATAATAGAAATTTTCCCCCAAAGTGCCTGCCTTTATTTTGTAAGGGTTTCAGAATGGCATATAAAAAACTGCTGTTGCAACAAGATTTTTAATTAAACTTCTCTTACTACGAACCAAACACAATGCTCAAAATTGTCTTTATGTACTATACAATCTCCGAATCACAAGTTCGAATGCACTTTACAATTTTGAGAAATATTTAAGGCTGATAGTAAGACGATAGAAGGATATAACACCCTATAAAATCAAATCAGATGATGAATGCTTTGAAGGAAAGTTTTGGCCTTTAAACATGCTGCACTGCTTGGGCAGAATGGTTATCTGTGATGTTTCTTGTACCTGAATCCCAATAAATTTTCACTTAAAACAATCTAATCCTTCATACCTACAAGAATATCTTTTTGCATTATTTCGTTTACAAAATGAAACGCAAAAAACTCCTCTCCAAAAACAAACCCCGAATGTTCTCTTATCACAACTCCCCCCACTACATCTCTCACCCCCCCCCCCTAAAAAACAAAAAAAAATCCTTTTAAACCAAAGGAAGAAAACAGAATAAAAATCTTAATATAGTCCCTTGCCCCGAAGCACACACAACACAACAACCAACCGAGAAAAATGAACATCATTCCGGGGCAGTCTCATCGATTCTAAAAAATGATAAGCTGATTTCCCGGAGAAAAAAGAAACAGGAAAGGGGGAAGCTCTTTTTCTGGGAAAAAAAAAGAACTGCAGAGATGAATCAATCGGGAACATGCTCCGAAATGTGGGGTGGTCTTTTCCCTCAGAAATCCAATCTTGGGCCCGAGGAGAGTGATGGAAGGCGGCCAAAACGTTCGAAAAATGTACTGCCACGCTCGGATACTAAATCTATGGATCAATTTCCCAAATGGAGGAGGTGTAAAATTTATTTCGGGGGAAAAATTGCTTCTGGGAAATTTTCGCTCTATGGCTTACGTGGCTTTTCTGGGGCGGTTGGAGAAGTAAGTTTTTTTTCCCCTGCTGGATAGCACATTTAAGCAAAATCCCCCCCCCCCATATATTAAGATAAAAATCCATTTATTTTTACGCAAATAAATCCATCCTACCTGATAGAAACCGGATAAATAATCCCATTAATATCATTTTGTGGAGAAATGCCATCAAATGGACCCTCTGCTTAGCAATGCATTCTAATGCTTTTGTTATATCTCGAAAATTGTGATGAAACTTATTCCATTCATTCTTCATCCTAGTTTGAAATGCATTTTCTTGTGGAATGATTGTTAAATTTCGTGATGTTGTTACTCTAAATACGAGAAAGCCCATGAAAATAAAATATACAAGTAAGTTAGGTTTCCATTGCGTGTTTATGCACATCATCTCTGTGGAACTGATGAATTTTTCCTTTAATTTATTAATGCTAAAACAAGGTAAGCGCTTATTAATAAATAGTTCCCTAACTAGTAATATTAATTTAACTCTGATGTTTTCTCGTTCGTTTTTCAGAAGAAATTTTGTAAATATATCGTTCTATAGCTTTTTCGCTCCATCTCATCAGATAAATAATGACACATTTTCATTTTGGCACTCACTCTGAGTTTGATGAACTTAAGGTTATTATATAGCTCAGTGGAAATTTCAAAGGGGGGGGAAATGCGGTTATGCCCAATTTGGATATCTTTTTAAACTTACTGTAACTAGAAAAAAACTATTAATAATGTAAAATACAGTGATTATATCTTAATACTTAGTTGGTCACCCAATACGCACGATATTAACTGACATTATAAATATAAACTATAATGTTATATATCAGAGCAATATCGATTAATATCGTATGGGGCACATTTGGCATTAGCTTTCCTGATAAAGGTATTTTCGTCAACAAACCGTATCTCCTAAAGAAATTCCCTTTCTTATTAAAAAAAATCCCACAATGAAGCAATTCACACCATAAAACTACTGACTAAAACCTCTTATAAGAATTATCACCAAACCCTTTTTACAAAATATCTATTTCCCCGTGGATCGAATCCTGCAGAATGTTTCCCCCTCCCTCCCCAGTATATCCTTTATCTCTCTAAAAGCTCTGTTTTCGACAAAATGGATGAACCCCAGACGAAAAATGATGAATACCTGCCAACAGCACTCGTTTGAAGAGGGATTATTCTTGTTTAGCTCACAGCAGTACATGGGATGTATTAAATGTCTGTGTCCCAGACCATCTTTAGTTGATGACTGTCGGACTTTTCTTTGTGGAAACTTCAGTGATAGTAATTATGATTTGTTGCCGAGAAAGTTCCAGTTAAAGGATATTTTCTGTTTTAAAGTCGTTGGGGCGTATATTGTATTGATCTGTATTGTGAGGATTTCAGTTATTTTTGAGCTTTTCACATCCGTTGGCATCATTCTGATAAATGAAAACAAAATCGTGGGGAGAATGAAATACTGGGGGATTTGACAATGAGTAAAATATTTGGAGAAACTTCATTTGGATTTGGAAAATAGACTTAAAATTATTGTGCCGAATGGTCTGAATTTCTTTGTAACACAAGAAATTACATTAAAAATTGAAAGACCTGTATTATTATTTTTTCTTTATATGAAATTGAAAGGAGGAGGATAAAAAACAATTTTTGAAACATAATTATTTGAGGGACAATTGACTCTTATTTTACTAAGTTCGGGGACATAGCTCTACCTGATAAGGATACAATGTATACAGATACACATACTGATAATACACTACAGATACAGAAAATTAATGTAGTAATTTCACTACGCCCAAAGGTATTTTTTATTTACCCTTGACGTATGTTTTTCTGTATTTACTGTATTTTTTATATTTTGCTAATAAATATTATTATATTATTAATAGTCTGAAATATACCAATTTTTAACATGAAAACACAGTGATTAAGGAAAACAATTGAGACGCTTGGTGCAACAAAAGCTAACTCCGAACCTTTTAATTTGGAGTTAGCTCATTGTTGTAGCAAGTGCCTCAATCCCAAGAAAATTGGTACGAAATATCGACTTAATAGGAATGCAATACCGGAAGATTAAATAAAAACACAAAATTATTGTAAGCTATTTTATTGGCTATTGATGGTCAGGCTATTGAAAGGAGCTATTTCTATTGCTATTGCAGATAACACAATACAATCACAAATCAACAAAAAAATAATAAGACTTATCAGAAAACAAGTGTCCTTTTCACTTTTCTGAAAGCCATACTGTTCATTTACGACAGCAAATAAAAAAAAAAACTCATCAGAAACTAAGTGTCCTTTTCACTTTTCTGAGAGCCATACTGTTCATTTACGACAGCAAATAAAAAAAACTCATCAGAAACTAAGTGACCTTTTCACTTTTCTGAGAGCCATACTGTTCATTAATGACAGCAAACAAAAAACTTCTGTAGAAGTTTCGTAACTCCTCTCCGTCTGCGCCTGGCACCTTCGGTGGGAAAAGTGTCCTCAGCTCCAGTCGCTGAACCACCGGGAACGGGCACACGGCGTCCTCCTCGGCCTTCCTCCTCTATATCGGAAAGACTTGGCGTGAAGACGGCCTTCCTTTTCAAGCCAAGCCACTTGAGGCGGTGCTGGATGAAGAACTGCCTCTGGTTGACGAAGAAGGCACGGTCAGGCAGAGGTTGATCGCCGACCTTCAAGTAGGGATCCATGAGATGAATGGTCTTTGGCCGTACGATGTCCCAGGGTTGCACCTTAGAGGCATCCATCCTTATTGGAATGTCCCAAGTCCCCATTCTCATGGTCGAATGTAGAGGATATCCGTGACCATAAGGGAAGAAAGGCCTTTGACCATGTCTGCTTCGTCTGTTACCTTCGGTTCCACCAAGATGGTTGAGGCGCATCCGGGACCACGAGGCGAGAAGGTCACTGGTCCTTTGACTTCATCTGAGACTTCTGGTTTCACCAAGATGGAAGAGGCGTCTCCACCGGCCGGAGTATCGAGCTTGACCTTATCTGCAGAGGCATCCTCGAGCTTGCTGATATTACCAGGATTGATCAGGTCTCCAGACACGAAGTTGTCAGAAGCATCCACATCAGCATTTTTCAGTTCCACTGCAGCATCTGATGGAGGGGAGGTGCTCACATCCCTTACAACCTCCACGGACTTTTCAGAAATGATGTCTATGTCCATTCCTCCTTTGTCCAAGCCGTTCTTCTCGTCTCCGACCAAGGTCTTCGCAATCAAGCAAAAGGCGATAAAAAAGATCGCATAAGCTGGATTTCCAATTATGACCAGCTGAAAGAGTCCCCATAGATAAGGGAACACAAAAAGGCCACCAAAAATGGTAGATGTGTCCATTCTCTTTACTTTAATAAATCACTTGAGAAAATACACAACTTGATAACTCAAGAAAAATTCACTTGTGTTTAAATTTTATACGATCAAGAAAACTATAACATTGTTGTAACAAAAGTAATTGTTTCATTTAAAAAGCAACAAAGGAAATTGTTTTTGAAGTAACTAAATGTTTGTTGAAAAAAGTGCCATGATACAGTATTATAATATTGTACAAATACTAAGATAATCCCTTTTAATAGAGGAATAATAATACAGTATCTACCGGTATTAAATAACCTTATTATTAAACAAAGCAAATACTGCATTTTTTCGTATATTCATGCACTTTTGTAAATAACCTTTTCAGATAAAATCCAGGTGTATATTAAAATAAAAATGAATGAACAAACACCGTTTATTTGAACTGTAACATTGATATTAAATATTACTGAATATTTATATAAAACGTTCTAAATCATTTTATGTTTATAAATGTCAAAGGGAAATCTTTCAATGGAATTATTTAAATAAAACCAACCTTTTCAGGAGAAACTTTTAAAATAACTGGGAAATTTTTATAAAATCTTCAGTATAAAATCTCAAACTTTTACAGCAAATAAAATAATAGTAGCAATAACTAAAACTTCCTTTAAAACGAAAGATATTAATGTAAAGATATCAGAAAATAAATGAAAAAAAAGTTATTATTAAGGTTTAATAAAAGGTTGTAATCTCTTTTAATTAAAGAATAACTTGAAAGTAAAGAAATCTCAAAGAGTACTTTTAGAGAATATTTCTTAGAAGTTCTTTCTACTACTGGAAACAAAATCCTATCTACAAATTTCTTTTATGTTTTTCCTTTACTAACTCGTTTTTTTCTGTAGGTAATTGATTTGTTTGGTATATCTTTGTGTCGAATCTAGTTTAAATTCTGTTGGACTGAGACTCCTAACTTAATAAAAAAGAATGCATTGTTTTCCAACATTTTATCTCCCTTTCCTTTACTGTGTTTTTTTGTAACTGTGTTTTTCAGTTTAGCACTTTTTTCTGTAGTACTGCTAGCATTGTCTCTACGCTGATGTTGATTTAGAACAAAAACTCGTTCTTATTTTCGTATTCGTCTGTACTGCTTGCTTTGTTTTTCCCTTTGTAGCGATGTGCTACTAGGTTATGCTATTATGTGTTTGTTCTTAGGAAAGAAGAGAAAGTCTCATGATGGAGTTTTTCGTGTACTTTGAATTTAATTACTATCTTTTTAATTAATATTTGCTGTTGGCTGTTGGCTGTTTGTGTTTTGTACAAAAAAAGGTCATGATGTTTTTATACTTCCTCCAAAAGTTTCATTAAATATTAAATCAAACATATTAATCAGTGCTATTTCACCGTTGGAACTGTTTTTCTGCGTTTGAAACCTAAGAAGAAAAAAAAATGCTTAAATGGGGGTTTAAAAATATTTTATGCCTGTATTTTATAAAGTAGTTTTTATTTGGTCTACAGTCAGTATTTTTCCCTATTTCGTTGGTATATATTCAATTATTCATCATAGTATATGATTTTGTACTCTTTAAAAAACAGAATTGAAAAATCATTAGCAGGAAAGCTCTTTCTGAAAAGGCAATAAACTTCAGAAGAAAATGTTGTATTAGTTCCAAGCCCACATATGATTAAAATTATGCCACCGACATCTGTATTGCTTCATTTCTATATTTGTAGCAAAGAATAATTGGGGTCACCCCTCATTATGTCTATCTTGTGGAATGTTTCAAATAGCTTTGAAATTTTATCCCTTTTCTTGTAATAAAAAAATACGCATTACCATTATTACTATACAGATATTTAGTAGAAACCCCTGAAAGTACATCACTTGGCTCGCTCTTAAATCCAAAATCATCAAGTAATAAACACGATACTAGTAGAAACACGGTAAATATATCAATCAGAATAATCTATCCAAATCTTTTGTGTAAAAATTAAGTATATATAGCTTATGAAGATTGAAATTATGTGCGTCTGGTGGATGCATATTTCTATTATGTATGAAATTTCTATTATGTGTTTAGAAAATAATCCTAAAAATATTGAATGATAAAAAGCAGTTAGGTAAATATCAAAAATTAGAATTTAAAGATGCAAAAATTGATTGTTAAAACTTTTAGAGTAGGTATTACTCATATTTGAACCGCCAAAAATATGTGTGGGATAAGAAAATTTACTTTGCAACTACAAAAAAGTTTTTAAAAGATTTAAAGTTAGAAAACTATTAATATTTTATGTGCTTATACGCCAAGAGCTATTATTTAGACGTGTTTTAAAAATAATGTATATTTTACCATTTTAATTATTTTACACTTTCTGTACATTGGATTTGGGACAGTTGCGTTACACAATTTTACATTACGTTAAGTTAGTTATTATAGGTTTTACTTAATTGTAACATAAATAATGAACATTCCAAAAAATATTTAATTTAACCTATGTCTTTATAACAATTTTCAACTCAGAGGTAGCTTTTCCTTAGAAACACCTGTGATTTAAGTATCTAAATATAATCTAGATTTAACAAAAATTACAAGAAGGTATGTGCTTTGAAAATAATGGTTATCCTCTCTCAGGCTTCTTCCAATTTCACAAAATCCCTCTTTTTTGTTCTCTTTGCCTCACGAGCAAAATCCTTTCTCGTTTTTCATCTATTGGAAAATTTTAAACCTCTTGAAAAGGAAGATCTTCGGAGGAAAAAAGGATTCCCTTCGTTTAATCCTTCCAAAGGTTTGAAAATATAGAAAAAGGCCCTTCTCCGAATTCTCGCTTCCCTCCCTTTCTTTTGTTCCAAAGTTTTTATGTATTTCAACGCTTGAAATTTTTATTAATTTCACTTTCGATAATTAAAATTATTCCATCTATGTAAAGCATTTAGACTTTTTCACAATTGGCATAAAAGTTTTCATGTGTTTTTTTTTTCACTATTTTTTTTGTCTTTTTTAATTTAATAATGCTGAAAATTTGTTAAAATGTAGAAAAAATTACAAACCTTTTTAGAAAATATTTTAAAATATTATAAATTTCTAAGTGTGAAAGTTTTTATTAATTTTACTTTCGATAGTTGAAATTCCCTCATGTAATAGAGTATTTAGCCTTATACTTAATTCGCATAAACGTTTTTATGTGTTTTTCCTATTTTTTTTGTTTCTTTTTATTTATAATGCTGACCATTTCTTTATAATTGCAATCTATACTAAATTTTAGTAAAAATTTAGAATATAAAAATTCTTAATATTTTGAAATAGTGACAGGTTTTGTTTAGTAAAATTAGACTGCAAAATTAAATCCAGTAAAGGCTTTTGAATTGATTTGAAACTAGATTTCCTACTCTAAACACAGGTAAAAAAATTAACAGCAACAATTAATGAAAAAATATCTCGAAAGAACCTTTTAAAACCAATTAGCATAGATACGATTATACACAAGAATTAAACGAGAATACTAACAAATTTTAAAAAAAAATGTCCATAAGTTATAAAAGATATTTTTGCAAAAAGTGAGTAAAACTGACTCAGTCTCGTTCACTATTTAAAACAAATTGGGCAAAGTATGAAGTCAATAACTTAGAATACCCCTATACACTGGAACATCTTCAATACCAACAGACCAAGAAAAAGTCCAAAACTAACTTAACCAAGTTACCACCCAAGTCACAAAGACCACACGACCCACATTCCCCCAACAATGGACATCAAAAGGCTAAATAAAAGGCCGATTCGCATAACAAAAATTAACGATCCTCCAAGATGAACCTTTGATGTCTCATGCACTTGAAACTAGAAGATACGAGGCTTCAGTATTGGGCGCACGTTTTCACTTACTCTGGTTACAAGCCTTTTTTTTTCTCTCTCTTTCTGTAGAAGGGCCTCGATATAGTAATCAATCTCAAAGGATTGTCTTGACCAGATACTCATTGGGGGAATCGACTTTATTCTAGATGTGAGAGGAATTTAAATATAGCTGCTTCCGAATATTGTGGAGTAATTCCTTTCGAGGTTTTCCTATTTATTTTCTTATTCAAGTCCTTTAGTTGAGATATTATGCTCGTTGTTCAGCTTGAATATCAAATATTTCCCTTGTGGGTATTCTTTTCTTTTTCAAAAAGCATAACTTGACTAAAGCTACTCGTCAGATTCATGTATTCATCATTTTCAAGGGACTGTTGACTAGAGACGGGTAAAATCGGAAAGCTTTGGTACTGGTACTTATTAGTAGGTATCGAATGTGTGAATACTTATCTTTCATTCCAATTCTGCCTTCTTTTAATAATTAAATGCTATTATATACTTAAAAGTATGTAGTTTGATCATCATTAACATTTGGCAGGCGAATTCCTGTTCCGCTTTTACCATAAGAAGGAAACATTAATTGCATCCTATATTATAGCAATGCTTCTGATGCCAAAAACGCTCATTTGGGGATGAAATAATGTACTAGTATTAGTACATAGCACGGATTATTCCTTTTAAAACATTTTGAAACAAAGACAATCTAAAGTTTCTAAAAAATAATGAATAAACATTTCTAGATTCAAAAAAATACGCAATTCCTTCCGTTTCAAAGGAATTTTTAAAAGAAAAAAATCCGCTTTAGTAAAGAGAAATCTGATACAATTTGAAGTCACCAGACCAGCCATTTCAAATACAAATGTCCCAAACGGAAAATTTAGAAACGCTCTGCACAGCATCTCTTCGGAATCTTTTATACAATGTAACCACAAACAAACCGGCTACATACATCCTCGAAAGAAAAGGATGTATGCAAACACAAATTACAAGTGTTAACTCCGACTCTCGGAGAGTCGGAGTTTACATTTACTGTCCGCTAACCAGCTATAATGGTGAAATACTCTCCCTTAACAAATTACAAGGTTGTTTTTATTGTAAGAGAAAGTGAAAGAGCTTAACTCTAGTTTAAGTAATAAGTTCTGCATCCGAGAAATACAGAACTAAAAACTATGGGTAAACCATTAGTTTGAATAGTTCTCCCAAACACAAAACATTAATTTCCTAAAGCTGTCTTAAATGAGTTACACAATGCTCTTCCTCTCAGCGGCTTGAATAAAAGCAAATTAATTTACCTTGTATGCTTAGTCTTCTTATCCTTACAATTTAAATGGAAAATGTATCTCTTTTACCTTAGAAATTAAAGGTATCACGATTATCCTTCTAAAAAATCTTTCTACTTCAAAAACCTTCTTTTGGAATTGAAGTTCTTAAAGAACCAGTGAAAGAAGTTTTTTTTTTATGTTGAAGAAAAAGCATTTCTAACTAGTACTGGATAATACAAGCAATTCCTTCTAGTTTTTTTTTAAGTTGAATAAAATAAAAATAATTTCTAACTAATTCTAGATAATAGAAGCAACATAAAGCGTTACATAACATAAAAAAAAACTTTTAAAAAAGCTTACTTGGCAATAGCAGTTATTTACTCGTCTACGGAGTCTTATTTTTTATCTTATATTTTTCTGCTTTCGTTTTTTGCCTTACTAATTACAATGATAGGTATGCTTTTTTTAATCCGATAAAATAGTTATTTAGTTTTTAGTTCTAGTAATACTGTTTTTTTTACGGAAATGAGGGGTAAAAACTATTGGCGCTATTTGAAGTACATTTCATTTAGTTGATTTTCATTTTCTGCAGTTTAAATTTCCTTCTCAACACATTTTAGGAATCGTTTGGCTAAAAATCGCGTAGAATAAGTTAGTTTTTCTCAATAAGAGTCACTCTCGAAGGTTTTAAAAAATACCTTTAACGCAAATTTTTTTTATAAAGTTTTGTATTTAAAAAGATACGCTAGTTTTGTGTTTTTCCATCACTTTCGTGTTTTACTTTTTACCAATTTAATTGCCATCGCATAAATTATTAGCTATTACTAGTGAATTTATTTTAAAGCTATGATGGATAGAGTTAACGTCCCTTATTTATTGATTAGTATCCCTTTCCATTTTCCCCATTATTCCCAGTGAGCGTTGCCAGATTTTACCCATCGCAATTCTTTCTCGCCTGAACGCAAAGAATTATACCTTTCATTATGATAATTCTCCACTGTAACCACGAACCTCAGAGAAGATAGGTAAAAAAAAATTACATTCGACTTCATCCATCTACCATTTTTCTCGGAGTGAACTGATCCTTACCAAACTCTATGTTCGTTTAGTTCTCCCTTACCTACTTCGTATTATATAGCATTTAGCCAAATTAAAAGCTTAAAAGGAATAATTTTGACTACAAATAACACAAAATCGAAACTGGACGATTCTCCTTTTCTGCGCCTCTCACTATCCCCTGTCGCAGACCAAAACTATTGCGATTAGTAAACTACAGATCCTAAGGAACAAATTGACTATTTACACAAGCTTCTTTACGAAAAAGCACAGGAAATGTATAGTTACAAAACCCCCTATCTTAGCACACTTTCATTATACCACATTCAAGAAATCCTATGGACAAGTTAGCGTGATTGATAACTCAGTAAGAGAAAACACGAATAATATAATCCAAAAAACACAAAGAACGGGAGATTTCAATCTTCTCCCTAGAATTACTTGAGAGAAGATTGAGCACCCTCATTCCTTGCGATTTCAGATGATTCCGAATTCCCTTACAGGAAGGCCCTCGGGACCGTATCTGTCTCGCAAGTAATCAAGAAAGCAATTTTTACGGATGGAGGGTTCACATCCGTGCATTTAATTACGCTGGGATGATGGGAATATTGTTGGAGAGATGAGCTCGATACTCCCTACTGAATAAAGGCAAGGATATACTAGATGCTTGAAACAATCCATTGGAGACGAATGGATTTCTGTGGTTTCTTTTGGTAGAGCTTGAATCAGTCACCAGAAAGCAGTGAAAGTTTGCATTCGATAATATGTAAGCTGGGAAAATTCAATAAACCTTGTTTTTGTTATTTTTCCAAGATAATTTTTTTTTTTCATATAATCTCTACTTTCCTAAGCACCGGCGCGGCGTATAGAAATAGTTGGGATCCCTTCATTTGCTTGGCACGCACTTGCCCGACAGCTCAAATATGACGCCGCTTGCCCGACAACTCATTTTGGTGTTAAATATCTATGGAAGACACAGACCAGTCCTAGACAGGAATCTATTACATTGTTGTAATATAAACGGCGCTAGTAATTTTAGGTTTGTGTGGTTGTATGAAGTTGCGTCCCAATAGGATCCACCGGCCATATCACAAAAGGGGGGCTATAGACTGAAAACTGAGGGAAAAACTGAAAAATATCGTTAAAAAAAGTGCTAGTGCAGCTCATAGGAATAGCATTGTTGGCAAGAGCAAAATTAATTTCTCTTAGACCTAGGCCCCAATGCTATTCTTATGGGATCCACTTTGAAATGACATGCCGCTTTCGATCAAACGTATCTTTCAGGCAACTGACTTGTCGAGAAAACATGCCTGTCGGGAATGTGAGCTATCAGGCAAATGAGTGTCGTTAAATCGAACAAACATACAACTGGGGTTCAAAGCCTCGCTCAGACAATGATTGTTTTACTTTGGCTTTGTTGAGGCTTTTGTAGTTACTATTTACAAGTTTTTTATTTCTTTAAACGAAGACACTATTTACCAATTTTTACAGTATACATATATTTACAGTATATATTTTTACAGTAAATAGTATTAATTTATATGGATGAATAATTAATATATCCGCCATTGTCTACGGAAATTTGTTTTAAAAATTTAAATTCTGAAAAATAATTTATCTAATTAGCCACTACAAATCCACAACAATGTTTAGAATATTAGTGGACTAAACTTAATTTTTCCCAGAAACAAAAATTGATTTTAACATCAAGTTCACTTTTATAAACTGTACTTTTATCACTGTAACTCGTTAGAGGCCGTTCAAATATTATGTAAGCTTCTACCGGGGGATATGGTCTTTGCTTATTTTTCCTGACACTGCATTTACTGCATTACAAACACTGCATTTTAGAAAATCACTTGGTTCTTGCATAAATAATTTCAAAATTCAACGAAAAATAAATTTACGTATTTTATAAATTTTATTTTGTAAAAAAAAGAACAAATGGGGGTTGAGCAGTTTTCTTACGTAATTATTAACAAAGGGGGAGGGGAGGTTAAAAATGACCAAAAACATGCTTACGTAATATTTGAACGGCCCCGTCTATGTTTATGGCATAATTTTTCCAAGTTTTGGAAAATAGCTATCAAATTTCCCCTAACTATACAACTTTTCCCTACCCTGAGCCCCTAAAACCCTGATAACATCGCTACCCTTCTCTCTCTCTCTCGCCGCCTCTTTCATTCAACAACATAGATAACTCTCACCAAGTCATCGACGCTTTTGCGAATATAATCATCAGACGGGTGATTTTTACGGTTCGCTCGCGCTATTTCGCCGTTCGTTGCGGATTTAATTAGAGCGGCTCCACTGCCCGAATATTCCCAACGACGAAGACGGGCGGAAATACCCGAGCGCGTTCTTTCTCGACCAAGTCGTTAACGAGATGGATATGGTGCCGTTGTTACAAAGCAGTGCAATTAGAAATAGGTTTGTTCGAGAACAATGAGATAGGTGTTGCAAGATAGGGCATTGAAAATGCGCCTAAAAGTGAGAAATAATTTTTATCCCCCAAAAAAACACTACTTTTTAACATAATTTTTATAGTCGAAACACAGAAAAAAATTTCATATGCCCGACGCCGTCTATATGAATTTTTTATTTACTAATTAAAAGATTCTCTAATTCGGCTATTAAGTAAGTTCAGTCGGTATTTATACCTCATTTCAATAATCTGACTCTTATAGTGGTGATTAAGCTCGCAACAAGTTTTCGAGATATTTATTATAACTACGCTGGTATCTCCTATAGAGGGCGTTTTAATTAAAATTGGACCAACTTCAAAACATTCATAATCTAATGCAAAAAAGCGCGTCCAAATCGGTCCAGTAGAACATACCAAAAGGGCTTGGCATAGATTTAACATTTATATTTCGACGAATTGATAACCTCCTCCTTTTTGAAGAGTCGGTAAAAAGTAGATATTTAAAACAAATACAAATCGGTTAAATTTAGCTAATATTAATATAATCTTCAAATAAATGTTGTTTTTCTCGAAACTGATTGAGAAACTTAACATTTCTGAAAAATAATCCCAATACAACCAATGGTATACAAGTTCAGAAAAGCAAACGTGCAATTGGCAACGGCAATGAAAGGACTTTTTATTGAAAAAAAAAACATGTTTAGGATTACCTGATACTTTACTAAAGGGACGAAAAATAATTGTGACTAAGATAGAGCATTTGCAATCACGTGACTCGCAGCTAGCTACCGGTGCGTATCCTCCAGCAATTAACAATTAAAAGAAAATGACATCATGTGCAAATGCTCTATCTAGCTAGACACATATGTTATTCTGAATATACCCAAAGAAGTTAAATGTTATACTCGACAGCAACGTTTCTTGAACCCAGAACGTCACAAAGGCGGAAGGAGAAATCGGTAAGAACAAAGCCTGTTGGGTTGCTAGGAGGAGTTTCGGTACGCAAATCGTGATGAAAAAGCACTATATAAACATGGGTTTGACTAAATAATCATATTTTTAAATTCAAGTTTTGCAATTCATTCAAAATTCAGACACCGAGATGGGAACTACTTTGTTTGTTAGTGATGTCATAGGGCAAACTTAATTTACTGTCTTGTATAGTTGTTTTAATTGAATAGCCCCTTCTACTTTAATCAATACAAAAGGCTTTTACCTACTTATGATCTGAATATAGAAGCTACGCTGAAAAAAGTCTGAAATTATATATTTTAAAAAACATAAATTAAAAAAGTGGTGAGCTTTAAAAAAAATTATTCAAATACATTATATAGTGCATATTACCTGCAAAATTATATATAAGGTATGGGAAAGAATGAATTCATGCATAGATATTTATGTATACAAAATATATTCATCTTTTTTCTCTAGGGGAGAATGAGGAAATAAGAAACAAGGGTAATAAGAAACATTTTTATTTGCTGCTTTGTGTGTGGGCCTGAAAATCTGGGAAAAAAATTAGAAAATATTTTTAAGACATACTTTATGACCCATAAAAATATTATCGCTTTAGAATAATTATTTCAGTGAAAAATTCTCTTTTGAAGTTGATGCCGCCAACAAAATCACCCACCTAAATTCATGCTTTTTCAACTATTTCAATTTATCTTGTTTTTGCTGTTAAATTATCTTTGAATTTTTAGTGAACTTTTTTAAAAGTTAAGTTGGCTATATAATTCAATTTTTGTTCTTCAATTTAGGGTAGTAGATCACTCTTAAAAATGCCCCGTTTCTTATTACCCCATTTAAAAAAACTTTGGGATAACAAGAAATACTAGGATTTTATCCCTGAAAATGTATTTATCATATTTTCTCTTTATTATTTCGATATTGTTATTATTTTATTTTTTAAGTTAAATTCAATTAAATTTATCATTACTTAATTTTCCTGAAGACGGTAAGATAGTAAGAAACACTTTTACTCACCACTTTAATGTTTAATGAAAAATTTATATTAAATGTTTATTGGAAAAATTTTCGTAAGTAATAATATCTTACAATGGATTTGCGCATTAAGTCAAACTATGTAAAGTAAAATGTAGGGGGAAAAAATCGAAATTTTCTAATACATGAGCGAACTCTACAGGTGACTACAAACCATCACTCTAATCATTAATATAATCCTATCAGCAAAGTAAAGGGAAGCCAGGCTTTATCATCTGAATTAATCATAATGTTAGATAGACAATATTTCGATGGGGTTACATTTGCCACTCATGGAAAAAGGCCGGGAGTAATTGAGTAATACGTTAAGTAATCGTGGCCAATGTATCAAGAACTTAAAGAATAGAGTAAACATTTTCTCGTTTTAGAAAATTATGTTTTCAACAAATATTTATTCTGTTATCTTTATAGATACAAATATTACTCCAAATCTTGAGATCATCACAAAAATGCAATCTTACTTTCAATCATAACAGTTTAACGTTTTATTTTTCTATTTATGGTTAAATAAAATGAAATAAGAATACTGAATATATATGAGGGTTCCAAGTGAAAGTGAAAATTAATCATATTCAAAGCGTGATAAGCCGTGGCCGCAATAGCCCTTACCCCTACTTCAGTCTAAATGTGAATATATTTTGATTAAATTACACTAAACAAAGAAAATGAACATAATTCATATATTTCCATCATGCAAAATCTTTCCGTTACACTAGACCCTCATTACTTAAACTAATCATAGTCCAGTCAAATAGTATTTATTTTGGGAAAAACTTGGGGTAGAAGATATTTTTCGCTATTTGTATGTTTTTTGGGTTGCTGAATCCGAATCTGAGGTTTGCCAACAAAATTTCGTGACGAAACATTGTGAAAATTCGAAAAAATGACAAAAATTCGCCCCTTTTTTTTTGTTTTCTGACCCTAGAACATTACCTTTGCGCTTCTGAGCTAAACAGTCAGTACAAAAAATAAAGAATACTAACCAAGCTACAAAAAAGTCAATTACAACTTTTCTCTCAGACGTGTAGTTTCGCCCATAGAGCACGTTGAAAAAGGGGCTATTTTCGTTCGATTGGTAGGGAATCCAAAAAATGTCACTAGTATCGCCAAAAAGCCGCATTTTTTGGAACATAATACTATAAAAACTGCTTTAATAATATTCATCATCAAATCAACTATCTAAAAACTCCAATGATGATTAACTAAATGCATTTTCGTTGCGAGATTTCTCTTACGAACGAAAGTTCTATAGGAGATTATAGTATTTCGATAACTATGTTGCTTCTTCGAGATTACATACAAAAGGGTTCTTTTGACTGTTTTATATGTTTTTGGTATCATATCAGTCAATTGATATAAATACTATATTCGTTAACACCTGTAACACCTAGTTAACCCAAGAAAAATCATGTGTGCCATACAGTGGCATATATAAGGGGGGGCCGAGGGGGCCCTGGCCCCCCCCCGAAATTCAGACTAGGTGTACCAAAACAAGTTAAAACACTGTATTTTAGGAGCAAATTTCAAAATTTTTCTGGGGGAGGACCCCCAAACCCCCCTTTTGTATTTGGAATTTTATTATTAACAACTTTATTATAATAAGTTCATCACAATCCAAATCCTACCAAAAAATATATGTCCAAAATTCGGATTAAGTGTTCCAAAAACATGATAAAACCCTGTTTTTGGGGGTAAAGTTCCAAAAATTTTCTGAGGAAGGACCCCAGATCCCCTTTTGTACTAGGAACTCTATTTTAATAACTTTTTAAATATTAAGTTCATAAAAATGTACATCTAAAATTCGGACTTAGTGTACGCCCAAAACAAGTTAAAACACTGTATTTTAGGGGCAAATTTCAAAAAATTTTCTGGGGAGGACCCCCAGACCCCCCTTTAGTACTCGTATTTTTATTACTAACAACTTTTCCTATATTACGTTTTTAGAACCTAAGTTATCACCTAAAAAGCTACATTGCACCTATTAAATATGTGGGGGAGGGGCTGGGGAGTAATTTTAGGCCCCTCCCGAAATAAATTCCTATATACGCCACTGGTGCCATACACAGACCTTAGAAAAGAGAAAGACGGAGTATGTTTGAGTGGTCACTGCTATACTCGATAGCAACATTTCCTGACCCTATAACGTCACTAACAAACAAAGTAGTTCCCAGCGTGGTATCTGAATTTTGAGTGAAAAGAAGAAAGTCAATTTAAAAATATGATTATTTTGTTAAACCCTTGTATATATAGCGTCTTTTCATCACGATTTACGTACCGAAACTCCTCCTAGCAACCCAACAAGCTTTCTGTTTACGCAGTTTCTGCTTCTGCGTTGTGACGTCATAGGGTCAGGAAACGTTGCTATCGAGTGTACAAAATTTTCAGCGAATTCCCAGATCACGTGGGCTGTGTTGTTGTTTATCAGTCACGTGTTTTGCTTATACGCCAGACGAGATCGCCTGAGAATTTTGCACCAAAACCCAAAGTTATCAGCAGTAATCCGAGTTCATGGCTTTAAGAAAAGTTTTTAATATCGAAGTCGAGCTTAAAAACTTTTAGATCGATAAAGATTGAAAAAACTTGCTATCGATCGATCGAATGGGAGATTTATGAGTTCAAAACTGGAGTCGATATTAAGATCTAATATATTTGGATTAATTATATACTATATGGAAAATCCTGATATTATAAATGCTTACCACTTCTTAATAACACTCGAAAATCACTGCTTTGGTCCAAATTTCTGAAGCGATCGTTTAGTTGAATACTCAAAGCAGGCGATGATAACAAAATTGATCACGTGAAGAGGAACAACATGCTTTTCGAGTTGAGATGATTGGTCAAAGTAAAAAGTTACAGCTAGAGAGAGCAGATGAGTACATATGGTCCTTCTATTAAATTATTTCTTTATTAATCCCTAACTCAAACTTTCATAGCTTGGCCATCTCCATAAGTTTTACAGAGAGGCCTTTTAAATATGAGTATTCAAAAACTCTTCTAATAACTTTAAAACTATCCTAAATTACTTATTAAATAAAAATTTTATAAAAAAGTGGTGAACTTTAACTTCGTTTAATATGATATTCCCACAATTTAATTCTTTGATGAAAAAACACTAATGGCATAAAGATAAAGAAATTTAGGGAATCGTATTTCAAAAAGCTTCAAAATACCTAAATTTATTTAATGACCTATATGTCGTTTTTCCTATTTGACCTATATGTCGTTTTTTAAGAGAGTGGGAATCGGTGGATTGGAGGAGGCCAGATCGCAGGCAGGGGGCATGGAGGGGTGGGCTGGATGCCTTATGCGCCATACGGCGTGAGGAGCGTAAGTAAGTAAGTAAGTCGTTTTGCTTCTCAAAACATGTTATCTAAAACTTACGAAGAGAATGCTTCGGAATATCTGTCCCCCTATAGACATACACTTCCAAAAAAAACACCATTTTATTGAAGTCGGCTCTATTTTTCCGACATGCTCGACCCCCTATATCTGTGACCCCTTTGAATTGTAAAATAAACAGGCTCATTTTGAAAAATAAACGAAGGATCTGCCTACTAGTTTCTAGCTTGCTGTTTTTGCATCTTATACAGGACATGCAGGATAATTACAACTAAATAGAAACTCTTGTATGAAACAAGATCGTCTGGGTAGAATGGCCTAAAACTTTACCTGAGGAGTCATGAAGGAAGGGAATGTCTTAAGAAAGAAGTTAGTTCAAATTTCATCAATAGATAGCGCTCCGAGTAGTTCCCAAAATATTCCATAGTGGCAACGTTCCTTTCATCTTGCTTGGAAAACCAAATACCTCGTATTATTCAGCCTTTGAATGAGGAATCCGAATCTTGTGGTAACGAGAATCTCGCATTTCATCTCAAAGTGGTAGTTTCATGCTGATATAAAAATGGATTACTACTCTGCTCTTCGGAAAAATAACTATTCGTTGGTTATTTGAGAACTGCATTAACGACTTTTGAAGTAGCCCAAAATTACTTAATAAGGGAACACCGAAATGTGACAAATTGTAACCAAAGAAAAGAGAGAAGTGTATATTAATAAGTTCTTGAAAATTCTGAAAATTGAGTGACGCAATTTGTGAATAGTCCATAAGTAAACAGAAAAAAAAGAAACCAGAACTTCAGAAAATTTCTCTAAAATAATAACCCCGAAAACCCAAAACGGAATGAAAATTATTCCCCCATTCACGATACGATATGAGTTCAAGTTCAAGTTGGGTTAATAGAGGCCTTTGCTTGCTCTCTGGGAGCCGCTTGTGTCTTCTTCTCCAGATACAATATAAATCACTCATTACCTTTTCTCAACAAATTCACCCCGACACTGAAATACCACATTAACACCGGAACACTTCGCGCCCCCCACCTCCAGTCAGCAAATTAACCCCGGCCCTCGAAAGACTTTGTTCGAACCGAAACCGCCCCCTAAAAGGAACGCTCCAAAGCACCTGCATTGCATAATGCAAGCGATAATGGATTCTAAAATCGAATTTGTCGGCAGAATGTGCTTCGATCCGTCGTCCTCCCGGAAAGCGATAAGAACGCGAAAAAAGAAAAGGAGGGATTAAATTTCTGGAATATTGCCGGAGACGCGCGGAATATTATTTGCATCAGGCAGAAGGAATCCTTTGCTTAGCAGAGGACGTTTTGAGACAACAAACGATGCTATTTTTTCCTGATGATCGTATCTCGCGTTAGGCCTAGTTTTGAAAGAGCTGTGCTTTGAGATAAAAGCGTAATGCCTGATGTTTTAATGAATACTTAAATACGCTTTGTAGGTTATTCATTTGAAGTTTCGTTCCAATCCTCTTTGTTTGTTTTGAAGATTTCATCATAGCATAAAGAGAATGAGAATTTACTACGCAATATACGAACTCAGTACTTAAGGAATAAACGCGAAGCGTAAATATTTACTTTGAAAATAATGAAGGGGTTATACATTTGACAATAATAAAAGTTCTTTTCCGGGCAAGTTATTACTTAATTACTTATTAATAATATATTAAGGGGGTAGGCTCACGTTTCAGAATCCCTATCTCCGTAATGTTAAAAATAAGCATTTTAAGGAACAGTTATAAAAAAATCTATTGAGTGAAACATTCCAATTTTTTTACTGAATATTCCTTCAACTATATTACATACTTTGACCAGAGTTTGTTTTGTTCTGATGCCTAGTTATTTTTTTTCAAAAATTTTATCTGCATGTCTCTGTGATTTTTTTTAAAAACACTAAAATTTCACTATATTTATAGCCATTAGTTAAGTTCAAATGTTTTGTTTGAAAAAATCCTTGGTCAAAGTATGTATTAGAGAATCAATAATAAGTGTACAAAATTTCAAGTAATTCTATACAGTAGTTTAAGAGAAAATGTTCCTTATAGAGAAAAAAATACAGTTTGGAGAAAAATGGATTTTTGTAAAAAAAACGCGCTTTGACAGAGGAGGGAAGCTATTTTCAAGAAATAATTAAAAATACTTCCACAACTCGTAGAAACATAATTTTTACATCATTGGAAGCGTAAGAATTCATAGTTTAAGAAAATATAAAAACTGAAAAATGGATTTTTTGGTCGAAAAACGTGAGCCTACCCCCTTAATACTTTTATACTTTTAATTATAACATTTTAACCAATTTAACGAGACTCTATTATGTTCAGCTTTATTTCTGTTCCTGTTATTGTTTTAATCTCTTTCCACTGCATTGAATTTTGACTGTAACCGGTTTAATTCTACACTGGTTGTGTACGCAACAGTTTCAGCAGATATTAACTTCAGAAATAATGAAAAGAATATACTACTATTAATTATATTCCAAATTTCCACTAACTCAACAAGAGGTTCAAGCATATTTCTGTTGCTATTATTCTGTATTTTTTTTTTCATTCTCTTTCTCTCCACTGCAGTGGAATTTAACCATTTTAACAAAAATCTTTAGCAAATGGGCAAATAAAATTGAACTTTAAACCCAGAAGAAAAATGTTTTGTCACAGAAATCGAAACAAGAAACTGCAAATTCAACCTATACATTTTCTTTTTCGTTTTGCAATATTTTGAACGTAGAAAAATAGTCGTTGGAATAAATGCAAGGTCTGATTCCCACAACTCCATGCTCCGGTTTTACGCTTTTCATGGTATGAAAAATAGAAACCCAAACAAAAATGTCACAAGTTTTCATATCTGTCGCCTTTTTTGGACTCTTACCAATCTAATTCACTCGTGCCAGGAACTCTGAAATTCCCACTTTTCTCAGGAATCGCAATAAACTGGAGGCAATGAGTGTAGATATCGATCCTCCATAAAATTTTGGTACTACACACTTCAGTCGATCTTAATTGGGTAACATGAAATACTGATAAATCAACGTGTTCATGTCGTTTAGGATAATTTAAGGGAAAGGCTTTAAACAAATATTGTGAATTGATATTTAAGTATATTAGACATTAGAGAGGTTAAACCATTATTTTATGTCTTTTATGAAAGTGTAGAAATTTTTTTACATAAATAGAGATAATTAAGTTAATTTTAATTCTAATGAATATAGTGTAATTTTTATATTATTTTGCAAAGGAGTAGGCTGTGTTTTTATAAATATCCAAAACCAAAATAATAACCATAATGCTACGAACTATGCATTAAAATTTCACACCCCTAAAAGTTAGTTTATCACTTCAAACTGTAAATAGAAGGAAAAATAAACAAAAAATATTAATTTCATCTTAATATGAATCCTTCGTATTTATGGTCAACTCGATTTAAAGGATATTTCATACGGTGTTTTTCAGAAACCAATTAAAAATTCAGTAAGCCTTTAAAAAATACTATTATAACTAATATAACAACTTAATTTACGTAACTCCTTAGGATTTATGATATCCACATTTCCGTAACAATGTATTGAAGGTATCAAAAATACATTAATGCTGAGAGAATACTCTTTCAGAGAGTCTTATTCGTTGTGCATTATTTATTGTAGAACAAGTAAACAATATCCCTTTTAAAGACTTATAATTAACCACTAGGTTTATAAGAAATGAAATAAATGATGTTCAAATTTAGAGCTAAATAGAGATAAAACTTTCTTAAAAACGTAATTAGGAGGTTTTCCTTAATTCAGATAAATTAATCTAGTCCCTTAAAAATAAAGGATTTCTTCGTTTTTTAATCTTTATAACACAAGAAAATATCCTAGATACAAGCAAAATCTTCTTTCCCTCTGCCATAACTAATGAATACAAAGTTATATTTTCTAAACTTTCACACCCAATTCAGCACGGAAAAAAAACATTAACTTTTACCCCGAAATTTATCTCCATTAAAGCAGCGTGCAATGGGAAAAAAATTCCCTGATTAATGGAAGACTAATTAATTGATAAGTTTTTCTGCACATCCGGTGTTTACTTCAAAAGTTCGCTGATAAGGCTCCTCACGCATTATGCGTACATACCCTCGTGTTCGTAACAATGAAAGGAGTGTTGCGGGGACCGAATATTGTTTCTTTTTCGTCATTAATTTCCTGCGAACACGAGATCCCAGTTTAGCTAGATAAACGATTGTTTAATGAAAGTTGCGAAAGATATTCACTAGGAAGGTTAAAACTTTGGACTTTTTAAAAACTGGTTATGTTTAGAGTTCGTGCTTTTGTGGGTTTACCTGCTTTGAAGCAAATTCTTGGTTTTGTTTTGCGTTTATAATTTTAGAGAAGTGCACGTGAGATTTTGTGAATAAGTTTGTACGCTATTGGTGCGGGAAAACCTGCGTAGGCTGAGTTTCACTAAAAATGTTTTCTAATTCTATTTCTTTTCATTTAACTTAGTGGATAGCCGACATCGCATTTTATCCATACGCTTGGCATAACATTTAAAATGTTCTACTCTTTTAATTAAGTTTTTTAATCAAACCATTAGTGTGACTTCAATTTTAAAATAAGTAAAATAATTTGAGCATTTATAAATGTATATCAGTTAATAAAAAATTAACCATAAGAAATATCATACTGTAAGTTCTTAATGGAGAAAAATAACCCCTACAGGCATTAAAATGAATTTATTAAATACTTGGATATAGAGAACATTTTAATTAAAAATTAATATATGCATCTAAATTTTTGGGTTTTTTGGTATATTACTGGAATGTGTGACCTACCACTTTTAGTTAGTTGAATTTTGGTTGGAGTAAAATTGATGAAGTGTTGGTTAATAATTGGCTGATTGCTTGCTAAACTGCTTATCGTTGGTCTATTTCGAGTTTCTGATTTAACCTTTATAAACGGATTAAAAAGTGATTAGTTGCATTATTTTATCAACACCGATTTTTCTTATTGCTGGTTTCCTCGCCCTTTTCACTTTTAAGAAAAATAAAGTTTAAATGCCCCCTGTTTTGGAATGAATACTTCCTTTACTTATTCTTCTAACTCTAAAACATCACCCCCCCTGAAACTAAAAATAGGTTTCCCCCTACCATTCTCATATCACTCCATATTCAATACCCATCCATTCTAACGTGAAAACTACTCACTCAAAAGTAACTCTCCTTCTTTATAAAAGGCATAAACTTCCCCATTACTCCTTACATCGAACATGAATTTTTAAGTCTTCCCTACCCCCCGAAGAACAACGTAACTCCCCCTTCGTTTATCGTCAAGAAGCAGCAGAAGACTGGTCGTCCTCTTCCAAGGGTCCTTCATATTTGATCGATTTTTCGCTCTCCGAAAAGTGAAACGGTTAGAAATTTCGGCTTCTACTGAATAAATCATTTTCCCTGTGTGAATGGTTTAGCTACCGGGAATAATATACCATTGTGGGACTTGTGAACGGTCGCATCCGGTTTGAGGATTGAGCTTCTGTGGGGGCCGTGTGATGTTTTCCCCTGGAGAATGTTTCCGTTTTAGCGCCAAAGATGAAATTCTGTGAGAGCTTTTTCCGTTCTAGTGGGTGGTTGTATTGGGAAAAATAATAACGCATCAGTTTCGCAATAGTAGACGATTGTATGCTGGTAAGGCCCAACAAAATACTTTTAGATTGAAAAGGGAGAATTAAGATGACGTTTATAAAAGCACATTACACCAAAAATTTAACATTAGGTTTAGTTAAGTTTCAGTAAGGAGTCTTACTTTCGTAACTCAAATTGAAATTATAAGAATATGAAATTGTAGAAATAAAAAAAAAACTTATTCCCCAAAAAATATTTTGTTTAATAGTTTGTCCCGAACTCGGAGAAAAAACAAGGAGAATAATTTAACTTTTTTTTTTCAATCAATCAAATTTATTATTATTATTTTACATGTAATACAGAATGAACAAAAAACAGAGTTGTGATTCGCCAGGAGGAAAAAAAAATGTTTTGGCGGAAAATGTACAGACTATTACACAATACACACAAATGTAAAGAATTTTTTTCGGAAAAATGTGCTTATTTATGTTTGTTTTCTTGGAATATTATTATCTTTTTGGAATTATTAAAGACTAAAGTGCTCTTAGAAAAAATAATACGTCTCTCATTTAATCCTTTTGTACTTTACGCCATGTTTAACCCGATCTGTCCTATGTCCCTGTAGCAATAAAACAATATTAGAATCTCTCTATTCTAAAAAAAAGTTTTTGGACGCTTTTTTCCATAGAAACACTTTTTAAATACTGGATCGAATGACACATTTTAGGTAACAAAATGTGAGTATTCTTTTGAGGATTCATTTTTCAATGAAAAAAAAAATCCATCATGAAGCGTACTGAAAAGGAGTGCGTAGCATTTCCGGGGATTGGTGAGCGATAAATAACAAGGAGAAAAAACTTTTAGTTAATCTGATATTTAAATTCAAGTTTTAAAATACACAACATATTAATCAAGAATTGATATACTATTAGAAAGGTTTATGCAGTTAAACGTGAGAAAAACAAAACAAAATATCTCTAAAAATGTCTACAGATTTAATTTTGAAAACACTTTTCATGTTTGTAAAAATTAAAGGAAGAACGTTACAAAATTGCAACATAACCTGGAGCTAATTTGAATTGGAGCTAACAATCTACGGTTTCATTTACATTTTAAGTGAAAAATTACCTGAACTTCAAACGAATGAAACACTTCCATTGAACTACATATTTTGACTTATTCATTAAAAAACCAGATAACATTTCCCTTTCTGAGAATGCAAATTAATGTATTTGCTTTCCACACTTGTAACTGGGAAAACCTATCAAACCGTGGTTCTTTTTAAAACTATTCAATTTGAAACCGAAATGCAAATCACAAAACATATTAACTGCGACTGAAAGCGAAGCCTAATAGCAAAGTTAATAAACTGCATTTACTTTGAAGAATACATAATTTAAAAGCATCCTTTTTTTTAAAAAAAAGCTATACATTCTCAAGAAACTCAAACCTAGTATTCGAGAAACACACACCACCCCTTTTTATCATACGAACAATAAACCCCAAGGAACATACGAGATATCTACATAAAAATTCCATTCGTTTTGTTTAAGAACAGTAACGCAAAAAAGTTCCGCCAAAGGCATCGAAATCAATTTGGTTTGCAAATATCCGAGATTAGAATGCTAATAGTACTACCGTCATTCTATCTGCAATTTGTTTCATCCCGTCTCCGCTCGGAATGACGCCGAATAAGCGAACGAAAGGTGCAATCGGGCTTCTTCGGGATTCCGAAGTTTCCCGAGGAGCTTAATGTTTCCAGGCGTGGGGTTTCAAAATGTAAATCGAGAGGTACGGAGTTGAAAAAAATAAAAACTTTAAGCTTGACTTGAGTTTTTCGATAAAACCACTCATTAAGGAAGTTGTTTGTGTGGGTGAAAGCTACTTTATATGGTAATCGAGCTGAACTAAAGAATCTAAAGTTTGCAAACAGAATGATCTGTTATAATATCCGCTTGATTAAAAAAAATAACTCTGATGAAGGAATGAATACACATATTTTTATTTTAGCTTATTAGGTAGATGTTATTCATGTTTTTATCAAAGGAAGCTCAAAAATAGTTCAAAATCTTACAACGTAATCATGTAATGTAAATCTTACAACAAAAAAATAAAAATAGTTAATAACTCAGAAAAAGTAGAATCTAGTAAACTTTTATCCCGGTGTCCGTTTTAATCTTTTTTAATATATTCACCAATTAAATAAGACTTATATTATAATGGAACAAACTTCTCATCAAGAATTTTCATAAACAGCACAAGCACACATCGATGCTGTTTATTATGCAAATTTCAAAATAAAAGTAGTATCAAGTTTTCTAACAACTTTTTGAATGACTTCATTCGTAACACACTCATTTTGTTTCTGATAAAAATACTAGAAACAACCATTAGCAACTTATTTATTCATGATACCCTTAAAATTTTCAAAATAATAAAGAAATCCATCAAAGAGAAGGAATAAGTTTGAAATATGCGTTCCGCTCGTAAGTTTTATTTGGACAAATATATATCCCAGAGGCAGATACTAGCTTTTTGTGTTATACTGAGGACAAATCAAATTCTTACCAGGCCTATTGTCTATGAATAGGTACCCATCTTCGTTTCATTAGGCTTGAGGTGTGTGAATTAATAAGGCTGTGTCCGAATGTTACTGAGGTACATCTGTGTAATATTCACTTGTATTAATAAAATGCATGCATAATAGGTGTATTTTCAAGGCAAGATAGACATTATTATATATAGTCTTATTATAGTCTTATTATATTATAGTCTTGTTCGTTCTAATCTGGAATACTGTAGTTTAATTTGGGATCCCTATTATGAAAATCAAAATAAAATAATTGAAAGAGTTCAAACTGGCTTTTTACGTTTTTTGTATTATAAGTGTTTTAATGTAAGTTCCCAGGGTCTTTCGTCTTCGCATCTTCAGAATATTTTTAGCATTCCTAGTTTAAATAAACGACGTAAATTGTTCTGTATGGTATTTTTTTATAAAGTTTTAAATAATATGATTGATTGCAACTATATAACTGGTACTATTGAGATATCTGTGCCTGTAAGGTCTGTTCGAAATTATAATTTGTTTAAAACTGTTTTTGTTAGATTTAACTACTTAGAAAATTTCTGTCTTTACAAATTTTACAAAATTTTTAACATGATATCTGATAATGTGGATATTTTTAATATGTCATTAGGAGAATTTAAAAGACAATGTTCTCTTTTAATTGATTAAGTGTTTTTCCCTAAGTGTTCCTTATATGTTTTTTACTTCCTTTAAGTGTTTATATTTTACTTCTTTTTGATGTAACACTATAATTGGATGTTTTTCTGTTGTGTACATCTAAAATAAAATAAAATAAATAAATAAATTATACTATGTCCCATCCCCATTCCCATGTATGCAAAAGGGTCAAACTCTTTTGTACCTTCTCTTATATTTTTAGCCTTTGCTCTAAATGCCTTTAAACCTGTATTTATTGGAACACAATCGTAAAATCAGACTGATTTTAAACACCAATGATTAAGATTTTTTTAAACATAACTATAATGCACTAAAGCAGACGTTTAAGAACCTAAACCTTAGATTTAACTGTTGTTTTCTGATACGTAGAAATATAATGATTCCTCCGACTTAACCACAACAAAACTCTCAGACAAACCCCATTAATCATATATATGAATTCTTAAACTATCACTTCCCCTTCAATGGAATTACATAATCTTGTGTTTGTTCCAAGATAACCCCAAATAAAAACTAATTAAGTCTCCAAAAGAAGAACTTCTTAATGACATGAAACCTACCGATGGTATTTTAAAAACGCTCCCTTTCACATGTGAAAGAAAAGCTTAAAACTCACCATTATCATTGAAAAGTATGAGTAATAGCCACGTTAACAAAACGCATAAAAACCTGACTTTAATTATCTGATGTCTGAAATGACCCTGAGGCACGCGAGGTTTAGCAGGCTTCCAACATGCTCCAAGAAGTTCTAAGTTAAAATTAATGGAGTTATTTCTTCTTTTAGTTGAGTTATTCAGTTTTTTTAATGTTATGGAGCTTTTTTTAACATAACAGTCCTCTAGTTCGTTTTTACTAAATGGAAATGTGCGGTGGTATGATTACAGTGAACTGTGGAATAAAAATGATGGAATTTATAATAGGTGGGAAAATTATAATTAAAATTTGTTCTTTCGTTTGAAAAAAAGGAGAATATGATACGTTTTTTTCAGCCAATGGAAAATTTAAAAAATGAGTTAGGCGTATTTTTTTTATCTTTAACCTAGAACAGAATTTAAGTAATGAAATTATTTCAATCATTAATTTAAACTATGACCTTTATAACAAACGAATTCTCCGTACTCGAAAAATTTTTTTGTTCGGATGCAATTATGTTTTTGGCATTTAGTTTTTTTTTCATGGGGGATACCATCTCATACTCCATCTTTGATTAAAGAAAATATACTGAAGACTAGCATAGTTGGGAAGAGCTATTTTTCAAGAAGGTAATTCCAATATTCACTCTAAAATACTATAGCTAAAAAATAAATGAAAACTATATTTTTTACATTTTATGATAAAAGTATAACTTTAAGATTATGAATACTTTTTTAGCCTTAAGAAGTTTTAAAAGAAAAATCTATTACTATATCTTCTAACTAGTTTATCCGGTGACTAAACGATATGGTAAACTCAATTTCGAATGTTTTCAACTTTGTTTAAAATTTAGATATGTATCTAACTAAACTCTGTTTGTTTATAAATGTAGCTAAACTTTGGCTTATACAATTATATATCGCGTCTCCTAAAGGTTAATACAGAATTATTACTTTTTGAGTTTATTTTGAAGGAATCATACTCAGGGAAGAGTGTGAATAGGTGTTTACTCTTTCGCTTTTCTACGCATACTAGCGATTCACAGGAGTAAATCGGAGTAAGTGAAGGAGTAAAGAAGTAAGTGAACAGTGAAAGTGAAATAGTGTGAATGAGCCTTTAGTTAATTTTTATTACTTTGAAAAGAAAAAGATTAAAATGAAATCAATGTCAGAACAATCTCGATTTTTTCAGCTGAGGGGCTACATTTTTTTCAGCTGAGACACTGATTGATTACTTAAATTTTATTTAAAGTATAAATTATTATTCTTTTTTTAAACAGAAAGCAAGTAATATTTTTAATAAAGATTGTTTTAAAATTTTAATATAGAAAACATTCTCATTAAATTTATAAACAGATCACACAGCTATGGTTCCTTCAATCCACAAATCCATGACTGTATTCTTCTACCTTCACATATGAAAAACTATTCCCTTTCCCTAAAGCTTCAAAATAAGCGAATATGAAAAGCGTGCAAACGTTACAACTTAATCCCATTATGCTTCCTTTTTTTTTTGGACTCGCGAAACTCCTTTCCTTTGCGCGTCCCAAAACAACTTCCCATTCTATTTACATTTCCACACTCCGCGGGTCGTTTGAAGTCGCTCAGAAACACAAATTCTAACTGCTCCGCTGCAAGAATAGAAAAAAATTAAGAAAGAACGTTTCTTTAAGCGGCTAAAGGAGCTTTTAACGGGAAACGTTAAGACACGGCAGTGTGTAAGTAGCACTCTGCAGGGAGAGATGTTTTTTCTTTGTTTTCCTTCCATTCTCTTTCGCAAAGAATTAAGGAAACGAATTGAGAGAACTGTTGATGGAAAGTGTTCGAAAGAGTCCTCGAAACTTAGATTTTTGATTCTTGGAGTCAATGCTGCCTTTTGTAAGAAGAAAAAAAAACGCTTCCTGCTTCTCGAAGATGAATTTTTAACTAGCGATGTTTACCGCCTTTGTGCAGATAATAATGCAGAATAAGCTGGTGCGTTTTGAAAGTGAGTTGTTTTTTTTTCCAGCTTTGTCATTACTTATTAAACAGATTTAACGTTCGGAATTATCTGTGTAAAAAAGAAGGGAAGTTCGGCTTAAGGAAGTCTAATGTTTTCGAAACATTGCGTTTTTAATAAAAGATTTATTTACCCAAAGTGTGCAAAAGTTAAAAGTAAGAAAAATGTTGGTAAGACATCATATTTAAAAGATAACATCAACCTCATAACATATGCTACTAAGTAAGTGTTGCCACTCTCAAAATGTAATTCGTTTATTTAATCTTTTTACTATTATGACTGAGTGGTTTAGAAGCCAAATAACATAACTTTTGTGTGAATAGAGTTGAAAACCCTTCTGTGTGAGTAGGGTTGTCGAAATTGCCAAGTCAAGTTTTACAATGATTGTTTATGATAAGATTCCCCTTACCTTACCTTTAAAATGGAGTTAATAAATCACTATACAAAATATCAAAGCCTAGAAATTTGTTACATTAATTTACAATAACTTTATCCAGAACGCATAAAAAACCTTTCATACATCGTCCCTTCTACCTCTTGGCTTCTTACCCTTTTAGCCAAAAATTGTATTTTCTACATATTTCTAAAAGAAATTCTTAAAATTAAATTACTTCTGAATTAAAACTCCAAAAAATACAATAACTTTTACTATATGAAGTATTTTTTAACATGTGCAGCCCTTTATCAACTTTTCGATGTAAGTACTTTTTTTTTGGGGGGGGGGGGCTCCATATTTGCCCTTATTCCAAATTTTAATGAAGTAATTAAAAAAAAACCTACATTAGGTATTATATTGATTTGATTTTAATTTTACGAGCACATTAAATCGAGATGCGCACAAAAATGTCCAATTTTGGACGAGATCCAAATTTTTCATCAAATTCTTCCTCGGAACACTCAAAATCAAGTTGTTATTAAACCCCTAAAAAACGCCTCATAAAACTCACCCCATTTGTTGTCCACGCCACTAACATCAAATATCCTCCAGACTTATTGGCTTCGATTTTAATCCTGGGGAGGAACAATCGTTCTTTCCTATTTTATACTGTCGTTCCTCAGCCCTCCAGTTTACGATTCGTTCTGCTTTTTTACAACTCTCCATTTTACGGGTCTGCGGAGAGACTGCATTTTTCGTGATGCCAGATTTGGATCTTAAATTACTTACTACCGAGCAATATATTCCGTTAGGCTTAAGTGTAGCGGAGAAAGTAGAATGAAACGGATTTAGATGGATTTTTTTTTTAGTTTTAAAGAGGAAACAATCGAGTTACATATTGGAGAATAAGGGTTTTGTTAAAATTGCGTTCCCAGCAAAATATTAATGTATTTTTTGTGGTATCGTCAAAAAAGGAACTTTCTTTAGAACGTTTATTTAAATATCGATTAAATATTGAATTATGTTAAGCAGATGCAAACAGGCATACAAAGAGATTAAATTACTTTGGAGAACAAGTTTTTTTAACTTTAAATATCGATAAAGATACGATCGAGGAATCGCCTTTTTTTATATTATCGCACTTAAATCGCATTTTGATTCTTATTAAAACGCAGCCGATATTTTATGGATTCAAAAAGATATTATTACAAAGTTCACAAAATATAACCCATTTTGAATTTTCTAAAAATTATTTCTCAAATGTAAGAGACAAAATGGCATAAGTTACCCTCATCCGTGATATCGTAACGCTCACTAAGCTTCCTCTTTTCGAATTGATAATTTTAATGACGTAAATTTAGCATTCATAAAAACAAAATATAGTGAAATTTGGTTACCTCACAAGTCTTTCTTCATTTCTAAATTATTGATAATTTAGCATTTCCTCTTGGTTCTTTTCCTCAAACTTGGTATCAAATCAATTGTACTTTTTTCCCGATTCAAATTTTTGAATAAATCGAAATTTTTTCGATGTTTTTAAATTTTTTTAATGATCTAAGTTGCTTCGTATTTTTTCAAAAATAGGTATCTCGGTTACCCAAAGTTTATTAGATATTATTTTTCTCTAAACTAATAATTTTTACGTTCAAAACCTGAAAAAAGGTATGCATTATCTTAATCGCAAAATCAAAAATCAGCATTTTATTCCGTCAGAAAAAGTATTCGAAACCCATTCTCGGAAAATATTCCATCTTCCAAAAGTGTATATACTATTTTCTTTTCTTTACGCCCCAAGGGAGGTGTTAGTGTTTTATAAGAAAAAGAACGAGATTGCGTAGCATCTCGAAAGCTTCGATGGAGTTCTAAATCGATATGCATTCAGAGAAAAATATTTCCTTTACCTCTGCCTGAGGATAAGTTCGTGTGTAATATGCTAACAGCTAAATAAAAACGATTTTTCTCATTTTGAAACAACATTTTTACGGGAAGTTTTGCGAAAGAGAAAAACAGAATATTTCATTATTTGGAAAAACTGGAGTTTGATTGGTAAAAGAAAAATAAGTTGAGGAGATTTAGAATTCGAATTACATTTTTATATTTACTTACCCGTGTAAACTTACGCGCACTTCCAAAAAATGAATTTTATTTAAACTTCAATTTAATTTTTTTGTTAAAATCTGCATGTTTCTTATTTGATTTTAAAAGTAAAATAGAACTTTACATGAGTTTGCACATAGCAACTTAATGTCGAATTTTCCATTAATTTATTCACTTTATTTAACCTTTACTAGGTCAAAGTTTGTAAACCGTATTACACATACAATTTTATTCTGATACTCTCTAAATTTGCTGTGCTTTATTTTAAGTGTAAGTTTAGAAACTCCTGCAAGAGTAGTTGCACAGGTATTTCTCAGATACTTTCGGATATCAATTCCTTTGGAAATTGAAAGGCTACGCTGTTTTGGACGTCAACTACAGTCGATTCTGCTTATTGTGATTACGGTTAATGTTATTAATCGGATAATGTGTGTTATCAAAATTGACCGGTCCCGATCACTCCTATTTAATTTAATGTACAATGCGCCGTTTAATGTAGTCAAAATTTCGCTTAATGTTATCGAAATTTGGTGACATACCCTAAATTATCCTTTTTTCCCTTTTGAAGGTCAATTTTAATATATTAACACACAAAATGAGCCATTTATTCATTAGTAATCTATGTTTCACTCTCATATATTTCTTTCAGAATGCAAAAGTTGCCAAATGCAAACTGAGGAATCGTTTTAAATACTTTATGAAAGACTACATAGTTGTGATTTTAATACTAAACTCGAGTTACACTGTTTAAAACTTTCTAATATCAAATCCCTTATTATTATCATCAATCGGATATTGTCATCATTCTACTATTACAAATATCACCAAAACTTGCAAACCAACCAAATTAAATGTTCTGCAGTTGTTATTGAAAACGACAAAAAAAAATTGTCATATCTGAATATTATAGGCTTAAAAACAGCTTTCCTGTTAAGAGGAAACTTTTAACCGGATAGCTATTAGAAAAGTAGTCTTATTTTATCTTAAAAACACGACGATTTTTAAAACTACTTGAGCATCATAAAAACATTAGACACCTATTTACACCCCTATAAAAAACTAGCTAATTCTAAATATTCATTCCATAATTATATTCTTCAAACAAAACAAAAACTTGAAAATGGTTTTACAATCGTATTATTAATATAGTTTAAAGGAAAAAAATCCAGACCTCGTCTAACTTATAAGTTCTTTCCTTCATAAAAACTCCCACAGGCGTAAATAATAACCTCAAAGAAAAACAGCAAGACTTTGAAACACATAAATACACATTTTACGTATCACACTTCTGGGTGGGTATTAGGTAATCTAGATTTATGCCTTTAGAATGCTTCTCTCCCCATTCCTTGGCACATTTAGAAAGGGGCCTGAGTCTAGACCCGATTTTAGAAGAAGAAATAGCTGTCTGGCACATGTCTAGTAATATCTCAAGAAGTTTTATCATTTAGCTTATAGATATTCTATCATTGGGAAGAGTGTTTAACAAGAAATTATTATACGACGTAAATGGAAAAATTGTATAAGTAAAGAAATCTGGGTTATCAAATGATGAATGGATACATTTCGCCTATGCATCATAATTAGTGTTATATGAATTCATATCATTAGTTTTAGTTTTCATACCTTTTCAGAAATAAGTAATTTCTTTGCTGATCGTATTAGATTATAGATGAGATAATTTATATATAATCCAAATATTTATAACCATTATTCATGGTATCGACTTTTATTAAATTAGATTTACATTATGTGAATAGCTTTATTTCAATATATAAATTGAATTAAACTGTGGCTTAATTTATGGTGTTTATTTTTAAAAAATTGTTAAATTAATATCGAGATTTATAGCATACGTATTTATAGCATATATTTTTTAGACCGATTGAGATACAAAGCTTCCTGTTAGGTTAGGTTTCTAGGTGATTGGTTAAAATAACAAGAGGGAAAATTTCTTGAGTAAAAGAAAATGTACATCGTGGGTCATGTATTAAAGATAGGTTTTGGGATGACATTTTAGCTACAAATTAGAGATGATAGACTGCAACTTATTTCAAACAAATTTCGGTGAAATTATTACTGACTGTTTATTACTGTTACTGAATGTTATTACTGACTGTACTGAATTATTACTGTTTTTAACAAAACTCTACATATAAAGCAGAGTATGGTAATTGCGGGATCACTTAGGGCGCCACCATTGCCCCGTTTCGGAAAAGAACCATAAGGGACAAATAAATTTAAAAATCTGGCTTGGTTAAAAACTGATAAGAACCACGCACAAAAAATCCTTTAAAAACATGGGCAAAAGAGTATTGCAGTAAACATGAGTTATTAAAAAGAAAAATATGAACAATTGAAACATACAATTGTATTCAATTATATATACCATGATGAGGAATAATTAAAAAAACGAAACGCTATCGTTTTTGTAACTATAACTGACATAAAAACTCAATTTTACAAGAATTGTCAGAGTACACCCATACCTGAAGAAACATAATGTTACAAAATGAGAATTAAAACACCTGATTCTATTTTCAGAATAACCATCTGAATAAATTTAATCTCTAAACGCTTCATTTAATACCAAATCCTTCATATTGAGCAGAAAGAAACCACCCAAGCAAAATTTCTTCAAGCGCTCAAATTCACTTCTCATCAAAAACCCAATTCAACTAACTCTACCACCGACCGTCCCATTCCACTCCAGACAAAGACTTCGCCAAACCAGCCTCAGGGCCGAGTCAAAGGACGCGTAAATAATTAACTACCCCCAGATTATTTACAAGGGGGAAAAGACAGACACTATTCCCGGTGACGCGAGTTTCAACCAACAACGCCAAAAGCCATCTCATTTGATCTCCAATAACCCGGACAAGTGAAATTTCTTTTCTCGCCAGAATGTATTAGCCACTTTCTGCAGGAGTCAATTTGCGCGATACACCTCGTCCCCAGGGACGTTCGAGGTGAGTTGTTCATGCGCTGCTGGTTTAACGGGGATTGTTGGTGTCGTGGGATTTTAAGTGATGAACGTGGGGTTGTTTAGATTGATGAGAGAAGAAGTTAGAGGTAATTATACGCGTGACGAGGTCCGTATATCAAGTTTTGTGAAACCTTCTGAGGGTGTTCTGCTAGTTGAATAATTAATTGTTTGATCTCGGAAGTATTTGAAATCAAGGTAGTTACTTTATTTACGGTAGAGACTTTTATTTACAGTTAAAGTGCATTACAAACAACTTGAAATGTTTTTACATTTCAGTAAGATGTATCTAGTATCATGAAATCGAAAAGTATTTTTGATCAATCACAATATACTGATAAAATTTCCTAGTAATGTAAACCTCATATGAAATAAGACAGTTTATACCCTTGGGGGACGTCCATAAATTACATGAGGTGAAAAAAAGGGGGGGACTGGTCGAGCAAAATTTCACCTAATCTCTCCAAGGGGGAGTCCATCAAAATCTCACGTCAACTTTCAGTTAAAAAAATAAACTTTTTTTTTCTTTATCTTTTTAACACAAGTTTAGGAAAAATGCACAAATTAGTCAAAACATCGAATCATTAGGAAGTCAGTCGTGATAATTACAAGTATAAGATAATTACAAATTTTTGATTTTAACATGGATTTATATCGAAACTTTTCAATGTGTATGTTAAGCATCATGCAAATAAGACGAAACAAAACGTGCCAAGAAGGTATCCAAGAAATATATTTATTTAAAAACTATAGAGAAAATCTCACGTGAGAATTTGAGGGGAAGGGGGGGCCAGGAAAATCTCACTAAATCTCACCAATGGGGTCCAAAATTAGGAGAAAAAAAAACATCACGTAATTTATGGATGCCCCCTTGTAATACCAAAGTCAAAACAAATTATACAAAATTGTTTAATGTATCCTTTCTAATATTGAAATTTTATTAGAAATAAAATTAAAAAAATAGTAAGCAGTTGTCCAATGGTATTTTTTATACTTTGAAAAAATTTAGACAAAAGATTTGTTGATTCATTTTATACTTAAAAAAATATAATCAATACTTATAAATAAAGGTTCTTATAAGGAAAAATTATCGCAGTTTTTTACCAAAAACACCATGCTTTCACGATTGCCTAAAAGCGGAAGGACTGCTTCAATATTGCTTAGAGGATTGCTAAAGTATAATAAACATACTATAACAGCGTAGGGGAAGAAAAAAGTATAAAACCCTTAAAAATTGAGCGCAGAAATTTGTTAAGGGCCATTTAAGCCCTACTCCAATAATTTTAAGTAAGTTTATAAACTTGCCTATCCTTAATACTACTACACCTGATATAATATATTCAAGATATGCGTCAAACCTTACATGCATTTCCCTAACAACATCCTTATGCAGTTAACTAATTTAATGCGACTACATTCATCTAGTGCTTCAATTCATTTTGAGGACTTCGCATTACACCCCTCTGAATCGTGACGGCCTGCACAAACACGCCCTTAATACCCTTGACGTCGAACTCGCCCTACGGCATTAATAAGGATCAAGGGGAGTTAAGGTTGTTTCCAGCGAAATATTCACACTTGATGTGAGAGAAGTCGAAACTTTAATATAATTGTATTGTTTTAGTCAGTGAAAGGTAATATTGGCTTTGGTTTGTTTTGGCAGGTTATGGCTGGGTGAGAAGGCTGATAATCTCAAAGGGGAGGGTGGAAATCTGGGTGCTATTATACAACCGGGTGCCACTCTTCTTGGCGACTTTTTTTGGCGCTATTCTTGGAATTATAATCCACTATCCAATATATCCGCCAGGTTGCTAAAAAATTATTTATCGCCCAAGTTGGCAACGCCAAAAAAATAAGTGGCACACGGTTGTATAATGAAACCGAAAACTGATGTAAGGTTTAAAATTTGGACGTTATAAGTAAATCTACACTTAAGCACGCGATGTTGTTCTTTAGGTCCCTGTTATTATTCTTGTTCAAAGTGTCTATTCTTCGAGGGTTAACCAATCAGTTTATCTTTTTAGTATCAATTTTTACGGCCACATTCACCACTAACCTAATCTAAAGTTAACCTGAAATCAAAACTTCTAATTGGTAGTTGTAAACGGGAAGCAAGTTTTAAGCCAATCAGAGCAGAGGTTAACCTTAGGTCAAGTTAATGTCGTTAGTCATCGTTCGGCTTTTATTCTCTTAAGGTAAATTAAAGTTTTATAATAAACTGGAGATGGTAATTTCAGAACGGCTGTATTTTGACTACTCCAAATGTTATAGAGAAATTATGTTAAATTATTAAAGCATATCTAATAAATACGGATGCTTGTTTGTATGACATTTACAGATAACTTCAAAAGTTAGTGCGAGTAACTTTCAAAGCTTAAATCCCCGCAATAAAGCTATATTAACTTAAATCTTAAATTACATATCGTCACTTAGGGTGAGTCTTGACATAACTCAATATTTGGCTATTATTTTGAGTTTTTTTTTATCTGCATTCAATCAAAATTAGACACTAAATCCCCTGAAATGAACCATTTAGTGAATAAAAAACACTGCTGGGGTTGCTGCTATCGTCAGTTTTGTTATTGCTGCATGCATAAAAGCCTACTACTTTTTTTTCATCTCCTGAAGTAGAAGTAAATCCTTATGTCAAGATAAGCGACAATATACTCCCCGGTATAACAATATTAAATAGAACTTTTAATACACAGCTAAACAAAAGAGAGGGAAGTAAACTTTTAAAATTAAAAACTACGTTAAATTAGGTCCCAAATAAAACAATCCAACCAAACACATCTAAACTCCACCATTCACCATGTCTTTTAAATAAAACTGCAAAGCGAATTTACTTGCATATTAATTCACCGCCGAACCAACCAACTGTAAAGTTCGTTACCGGCTATGAATAGGAAGCGAGAACCGCTAATTTGGTCCTGCCACAGCCTCTAAAGGTCGGCTTTGACTGGTTGTTATTGATTGTTGGGTTTCAACTAGTTCCATGTCACCAAATTGCCAGAATCATTAGTGCTTGGGTTGAGACATCTAATTTGTGACGCTTCGGTCCAACTACTAGAGTTGAGTTGGAGTTTTCTGTAATCAAATGCGAGTTTTCGAGGGTCTGGATGTTTTAATAAACTAAGCCTAACATGACGGTTGAGTTATGAAAGACTCAGTGCACTTACATTTCGATAGTTAACGTAAATTTTAAAAATTCTAAAACTAAATTGTGAATGCTAATTTACTGCTCCTAAAACGAATGTTTGGAATTGAGAGGACTAACTTGTAATACATTTGTTATTTAAAAATGGAGATTTACATTTTAATTATTTAATTTTTAGAACGCAAGAAGGTGGATAATAAAAGAATTCCGTATTTTCTTTTCCAACTATGAAAAAAGTTATTTTTGAATAATAAATTAAAGGTATTTTATTTTATTTTATATTAAGTATTTTCATACTGTTTTTAGTTAGATAAATTATTTCTATAGGGTATTCGAATTAATAAAAAATATGCATCACATTAGAAAGAAATGCATTTTTGTATTTTTTCCAACTACTATTTCAATTATTTTTCACTTAATTCCCTAATTCGAAAGAATTCTTAAACTGAAAGAAACTAAATCTATCATTCTTATGCGTAATTAGTAGCTTTGGCTTTGTAAAGGTAATAAGATTGCCTAAACTGAAGAAAATTTCACTGTTATTTAGTTTGGCAATCACTATTCTATAAAAACAAAATATTAAACCCTCAAAAAAGTTTGTTTCGAGGCTTTATTCCATGAAATACTTAGATTGGTAATTTCAAAAATGATCTAAAATCAACAAGAAGAACTTACGTAAACTTTATAAAATTGGCACTTATTATGACATTTTATTTTAATGAACTTATAGTTCATAAATTAAACAAGAGAAATATGATATTAGCCCATCAATAACATCTTGACATTAAATTATTCTATCGTTAAAATTCACAAGGCTTAATCAAACTTATAATATTCAAAACCGAAGTTAATAAATATAAAATATCTATGGAAATGACACATTGAAAGCGTACTCAAAATTTAATTAAGTTTATTCTTATACAACATAATTTATGCAGAAGTTGAGCTATTTATAAATTCATAATGAGTCGTGGATTAGAAAGTTTAATCTAGTAAATTAGGGAAAGTGTAAGCAAATTTTAATACCCCAAAATACGCTAATTACTTTAATCAAACTAAATCATTATAACTTAAACTACGTGTAGAGTGTACGTATATTTAAGAAAGATTGACAAATATTACAGAAATTAACAGAAATCCCTTAAATTTGTTACAGTAGAAAATTATGTACTCTTATCATTGTATGTGGGTTTTTTTCCAAGTTTTCAAATTTCCCACAAAGATTAAACAAATTAGTTATTCGTGGTATAGTATAAAAATTGTATGTTTTTATAAATAAGTTCAATAATAGATCCCAATTTTCAGAAAAGTATCTTTGGATAAAATTTTCCTTAGAATTAACAAAAAATACCCAAGCAAAATTGAAATAGTATGCACATTAAATCCCAACTACTCCTATTATATTTGCTACTGTAAGATCTAACAGATAAATATTAAATTTCCCCCAAACTATTTATTTTTTTAAAAAATTCAAATGTTTCACAGAAATCTTCAAATATGTATAAGATATCATTCAACTCAATAATCTTGTGGTAAAATTTATTACTTAATTTTGTAGTACTAATACTGAGTAAAAATTGTGTTTTAAAAATCTTTACAGAGTAATACACTCTTTTAATATTCATCTCCAATCCTTTACTACCAGAATGGGTCCACGGATAAACTGTTGGTTTCCACAAAGGCAACACTTACCAACAGAAACAAAGCTTTAAAATTCCCCTTTTCTTCGACAAAACATCACTCTACAACTCCAAACACCATTTCCCAACGCCCCAAACCTCTAATTCATCTCAAATGTAAAACAAACCTCCCTGACTCATAACATAAAAAAAGCACTAGCTCCAAACGCACAGAGTCTGTCCCGCGATATATCGCACCACGCTCGATAAAACCTCCAAGCGCGCCTTTTACCCGAAAGATTTGAATTGCCCCCTGAGATTGCCCAGATTCCTTTCTTTCACAGAGGCAAATTGCTCTTTCCTCGTGTGCTGCTTCTCACGGCAAGTTGCATTGTGTTCTTACACGTCGATGGCCCACAACTGTGATGTATGTATGCTAGGGAGGTTTTTGGAGAGATCGGAGGGAGTTGGTTTTGAAAGAAGGGAGAATTTCGGGAGGATATTTCTTTAGCGTCGAATGGCAAACTATTTTTCATCTCGAAAATGGTCGATCTTCTTGGTTTGTTACTTGGTTGAAAAGAAAGTTTATTTTTTCTTTTGAAATTTTTATTCGCGTTATCTTCTGGCTGGGTTTTTTTTTTTTTGGATGGAATATTGTAGTAAAGGACTTTTGAGATAGAGCAATGTTGAACATCTATAATCTAAAAGAAGGTTATTGAGAATGTTAAACATCAAGAAAAATCAAGAAAAACTCTGAATGTTGTTAGTTTGAAGAAAGACCGTTCAATACAAAGGCAAGAGATTTCTACCAATTTGAACTACAAAGTTGTAACAATGAAAAATTTCACCAGGAAAAATTTTCAGCTTACAATTGTTTTCCTTATAATTACTCTTTCTACTTAAAAATATTCAATAAGTAAAATAACTCTAAATTTATAAATGAAACAAAAAAACTAAAGAATTTTAATTAACTAAATTTTAAGTAGGTAAATGGAAAAATTATGACAAAACATACAAAGGTTTCAAATTATTTATTCTTTGCCAGTTTTATAAAATAATCTGAATAATTTTAAGCACATGTGATAAGGATGTATTCCAATTCTACATTTTAGAGAATATAATTAATTCTTTACATTTTCAGAATTAATCTATGTCCACACACTGCCTTCTACCCCTCCGAGTTGAGCAATAATTGTTTTAAATTGTTAATTAATAATTTGAAGTGTCGGAGATTGTTCAATTATTTCAAGATTAACACTCAAACTCATTTTCCTAGTTTTAGAAAACTTTCACAATTACGAATCAGCCGAGCTTTATGTTGCCATATTTCATTAGCAAACTTCTTTCTATGCTGGCACAATTCAATGCACGCACTCATTCTTTCAAATTCGGTTTAAAACAAAAGAATTGTCTCTCCACTTCACGAACTGGTACTCCCAAAAGAGATTCTAATAAACCCCCACAAAGCAGACTTACAAGGAGAGGATCCCAACGTGTCATCACCGATTTGGTTCATATTTGGTGTGGAAGTAGTGCATGACTAGGACATCAATTTGTGAAAATATTAAGAAGCAACTTTCAGAAATTTTGGAGAAAATCGCGATTAAAAATCTTAACATGTACTTATATATCTGATAAGATTCTAGTCTTGCAAGCGGATCGTGGTGTAGCGGTAAGAGCTGTGATTCCCAACCCAAAGGTCCCGGGATCGAGTCTCGCTGCATACCATAATTTTTATTTTTGTTTTCCACGCAATTAAGAGCACAGATATGAAATAAAGTAGTACATATTTATATTTATAATTATCAATTTTGAAACATTTTTTAAATATTTTTTTTTTGTTTTTGAAGTCTTTTCATTCCTTGTTTCCCAAAAAAATATTTATTAAATCCAATTTTTATGATCCTATATATTAATAGTAATATTATATGTTTACCTACAAAAATGTTTATTTTAACTATCAAATCAGACACATAACAAATCCTTTTAGCATAACAAAATTGCGTACTTTCTTTCGGATAGTTAGGGATAAATTAAGGTAAAACTTCATGTATAAAAATATAAATTATTATTATTATTTTTTTTAAAATCTTTTCATTCCTTGTTTCCCAAAAATATAAATTATTAAATCCAATTTTTTATGATCCTATTGTAAATATTATATATTTACCAAAAATTTTTTTACGCACAAGAAAAAATATTTTAAAATTTATAATTAAATATTATTATAAGTTTATTTCATATCTGTGCTCTTAATTGTGTGGAAAATTAAAATAAAAAATATGGTATGCAGCGAGACTCGATCCCGGGACCTTTGGGTTGTGAATCACAGCTCTTACCGCTACACCACGATCCGCTTGCAAGACGAGAATCTTATCAAATATATAAGTACATGTTAAGATTTTTAATCGCGATTTTCTCCAAAATTTCTGAAAGTTGCTTCTTAATATTTTTACAAATTGATGTCCTAGTCATGCACTACTTCCACACCAAAAATGAACCAAATCGGTGATGACACGTTGGGATCCTCTCCTTGTTAGTCATTTTCATAACAGCCGCGAGGACTTTCAGACCATGAAGGAAATATCAACACTATTCAATTCGGTTTGAAAAGTTTAATTAGATTCCAACATTTCTCATCGTGGAAGGCGGGTCCCCGAATTTCTGGAATGATATGAGTAATTGTGAAACAGAGCCTGTCTGGGATGCCATTAAGATTTTCACGGTGTGGAACTGGCGGAATATCGGATATTGAAAGCGAAAGGACTATCAATTATGCAAGACCTCTGCGTGTTAGGGTTTGGTTCGTGTATAGATTCCGTTTGATTAAATTTGGAATCCGAGCATACCAGTTCATAAAGGTCGAGCTTGTTTTGATTTCATGTGAATTGAAAATGAGATAAGATCATTTAGTTAAGAAAATCTTCAGAGACGTAACTTGATACTTCGGAAATAATATACCCATCCCTATGGACCATTGCATTTCAATAGGAAAGGTTCGTTTTCAATGTCGTTTAAAACTAAGCTTTAGGGCACAGGAAGAGAAATTGAAATAGAGCTCCCATTCATTAGAGATTATTTAAATTTATTGCTTCCCCCCCCCCGTTTAGATATACAGCCCGAAAGGAAAATTTTATTGCTAAGTAAGGTGAAATAGAGCAACTTGGAATTAAATATCATTAGTTTTGAAAAGGAATACAAAATAAGGTGTATTTGGAAAAGTTAGGGATTATTTTCCGTCTAGAAAAGCCAATTTAAAATTGGTTCAAAATTTAAGTTCTAGATGCTTTTAACAGAACAGAATGAATTTCAGCCAGTTAAGTAGATTTGAGAATGTACTGTATGTACACTTTTTATTTTAACATAAGGAACCTCCATTGAAAAGAAAGTGAAAATGATCTAAATTCCTTTGTGTAATAGACAGAAAAAAATGAATTTAGATTGCTAACAACCTAAAAGTAAAAATGTCATACAGCAGAGTGTAATAATACTTTATTTCATTAAAAGAAAAGGTAGAAGTAAAATTCCGTTGCCTTGGTTACATAGGGTTTCAGTAATTAACATATGCATGCATAATAGATTATATATGTCTTACCATATTATTTAACCTCTCTTTAATTTATTATAGAGCCTTCTCTGTTAAAATTCAATTTTCATTTATTACTTTTACTTTGGTTCTACGTAATTTAATAGGTATGAGTAAAAAATGTTAAGTATAAGATAGACTAATTTGTGGTTGCTCCCCAACAAATTTTTACTGAATTAAACGCTTTGATTCCATACTTTCCCTGAACAGTAAATCCGAAAATTTTACAGTTAGTTACCATCCACTAGAAAAGCCACATGAATGTGAAACTTCAAAGTGCCTCTCATGTTTTACTCTCCGACTTCCCATTGAAAATCATATACGTTCCACTGTGGACCAATCTGCACAGGCGTCGCTTCAATATAATATCTCCCTATCCACATGCATTCTATGTGGACGATTCTAAAGGGACTCGGGACTGCGATTAAATGCTCGATCATGCATATTAGAGGTTCCGAAAGCGCCAGGTATTGAAAGGGATCGTCCCATCAATTATTCACGTCGCCAAAGCTGTGCGATGCGGATGCATTAGAGATGAGATTTCAATTTATTCCAGGAGAGATTTCATGTGGGGATTAGATAGGAAGATTTGTGTGGTAAATATCATGTATCGCACAGGGCTCATAGACTCAATGTTTTCTAAGTGAAGTGACACAAATCACCTCACACGTCCTTATTTACCCTATTTCTCAGTCTACTTCTCGAGTCTCAAAGCCAATGAGATGGTTCCAATTTAAGAGAGATCTGAAATTGAAACTTCTCATTGGCTCTGAGATAGAAAAGTAGACTGGGAATTTGGCTATTTATGGATATATTTTTGTATCTTATCGCCACTTCGTGAGAACAATGATGTAACTGCAAAGGAAGAAATTTTCATTATAAGGGAGATTGATGTCAAAGCATCCAATAATTATTACCAAATCTAAAGAGAGAAGTTAACGCATTTAAAAAACTTCTAATGTATTTAAAATTATCATTTTACTCCTTTTAATGAGATATAGAATTCAATCGAGTATAATGTTCGAAAAGCTCATTGTTGCTTATTGTTGAAAGATCCTTACTCACCTTCATTAAGTGTTAACCTTTCGTGGGATAAGGAAAGAACGTCTTTAAAATATTCCTGTTTTCGCCTAGTTTACAAAATACTGAGGGTAGCAAAATTTGCAGTTACGTCGTTGTTCTTTCGGAGAGGCAATGAAATGTGTTTCAGACAGCAAGTATAGTGCTTTATTTATTATATAAGTGTTAAAAATATAAGATGGGTTCTCCTAATCAAACTTGACTTACGTTTGAAAACAGTCTAAAGTTTCAATTTCTCCAATTTTCCAATTTTCTTCACGTTTGAAATATTATCCAAAAATACTTTTAAAAAATCTGTTTGTGGGGATAAATTTCACTCTACCATTCCTTTCCTCCCCTTTTTCCCTACTTTTAAGATTAAAAGTAGTATAGAGTTATTTCTCAGGAGATGTCCATATAATATATTTATCATTACACTCGTCTTAATATTTTATGTCATGCATGAAATTACTACATTTAACTTTCAAAAACTTCAGAAAATTCTCATAATACTTGTAAAAGTTCTAGTTTAATTTAAAATGCAATCCGTCAAGGCATTCTTTGTAGGAGAAACGAAATGCACACAAACATTTTTAAAGGGAGAATAGTAATTAGTTTCCAATCTAATTTACAGATGAATCTGGGGGTGCCAAGTAAATGCAAGAGTTACAAATGTTTGTGATACGATATAAAAGTTTTTTTTCCTGTTTCAAAACGTCTTTCATTTTTTCTCCAACACCACATACAACAATAAATTCAAATACCTTCAATTTTTATTTGAAAAATATTCCATATAAGTTCTATTTTACGTATATGGAAATAGGAACGTACCAAACAAGAAACCTACGTGTATTCTTTAAAACTCAAAAATTGGATTTCCTTCAATCTCCAAATCCTGTTATTTCCAGACATCGAATTCAAACTTTATCTTCTGATTCCATTTTCTGACAACGGACGAACCTCCCCCCTTTCCATCAAAAAACCACAATTTTACCCTCACAACAACAACAAACAAAACCAAAAACTCTCCATCGCAATTTCTTCCAGAGATGGCATCACTTATGAAATCCTAAGAATTTACCGAGAGAAAACCCAAGAATTCCATTTCTTCAAAAAACTATAAATTGATCCCTCGAAATAAAGTGAAGAGAATAAAGTTCCGTTGTTAAAAGAAAAATCCGCCATTTGTGTAATGAGTTGAGTCGATTTTCTATAAGACGCGTTCACCGAAAAGCAGATTAGCTAGCCATACGCTGCTGGAGTAATTATTGGAATTTGCTGATGTTTTTTTTTATTTGAGGAGAGATGTTTTAATTAAGAAACGAAATCGTTCGAGTAGATTAATTGCCCATGGTTTACAAACGGGCTTTGATTACAACTCTCTAAAAGCGTAAAGTGGAATAACTTTAATGTCATTCACAAAAATTAGTTCTCAACGGGTTGGAGATTAAACAAGAAAGTACCTTAAGTTTTTTATTGACATTATTTCATGATTTTTGCATGACAAAACAATAAAATGAGAATAACACATCAGAATCTCTTAATCTCTTTACCAGGGCAGTGATGATTTATGGATGATTTTGATGTTATACTGTGATTTAATATAAATTTTCACTTTAATAATTTTGGAATGATTGATATTTTGCTAGACTTTTTAGCTTTACCTTTATAAGAACTACAAGGTAGTTAGTTATATTTAGAATTGCGCATCAAAACAGCTATAAAAAAACAACTGAATCAATTTCAAGGTCATAGAATTTTATTTTAAAACAAAAAAAAAACTTAGTTTAAATGGTTAAAATAGTAAGTAATGATTTAAAATAATAAAGTGGGGAAATTTTCGAAAATCCCTATTTTTTACTGCTTCAATAAGATTGACGTGTAAAAAACAATTTAAAGCACTTTAAACTCATGATGTCTTATGTTGGTTGACAATGTAAAGATTGCATACAATATTGCATAGAGCATTCTTCCTTTTGGGCGGTGAACTTTTTTCAAACTTTTCGGAGAAAGTAAAATCTTATTACCTACTATAATATTTTAACAAAATCTATATAACATTTATTTCAGTTCTTTTCTTTCTTATGAGCACTTATAGTGGAATTTTAATTAAAACCATTCATCTTACAGTACTTCTCAGTGATTGAGAATCACTTTTAATTATCGAAATTAATTTAATTCAAATTCTCCAGACTATAAATCCCCATATTTAATTCAATATAGCAAATGAATGCACATATTCGTTTCTATATCCGATGTACATACTACAAAGATAACCATAGCAAGTACGAAATACGATTTCAATCAATGGTTAAAAATCTCAAACTAATTTCAACTAATTGCAAAACATTGATTCATCTTTCCTCAGCTCTTCAAGTTCTCACAATCCCATTCAGACTTCCACACTAATTATTATAACCACTCGTGTCTTTATTGAATTTTTATCGGAGTAAGTGGGTTACGGCGATCATTAAACCACGTTATATTCGCTCCATGAAGAAAAGGGTGGGAATAGACTGGTTACATCGAATTTTTTCGCATTCACTTTTACAAAGAGCATTAAGTGGCTATTAATAATATGTGTTAGTAGTTCATTTTGTAGCTCTTAGTTGTTTCTAAGTTGAAAATTTTGAAGCTAGTTAGTTAATGGTCAAATAGGATGTAGCAAGGTATTTTATGGTTATGTGACAAATCTTTTAAAAAATAGTTTTTATTATTTTCTACTTATTCACCCTGGTTTTCTGAATATTCTAAATAAAATTGCACTGTACCCTTGGGATCTGAAATAATGTAACAATAACATTACATTATAACACTTTTTATACTTTTAAACAAAATGTACTAGAATTTATGCTTCAAAAATTTTAATAAATTACCGTGTTATACTTTTAAAAAAAGTAAAATTAACTTATTAACATATTTGTATATTTAAGCACATTTTTTCCAAATTCAATTACATTCTCAAGTACTCAGCTAAATATTGTTATTTATTTACAATTAGTCTAAAAAAATAGTCATTTAAAATGGATGATAAAAAAAATTCTTTAAAATTTCTTTAAATTCTTAAATTTAAATTTTTCTTTCAAAATTTTTTTGTTTATTTACCTGACTTAGATACTATTTATTTTCCCATTTAATTAGCATTTATATAAAACGTTTTAGAAGAGCAATCTTATATTGTCGAATATAAAAACATAACCCCATAGAAAAAATTATGCTGAACTGTAATAATTAAAAGTTTAAAACTATTTTTAATATATATCCCTCCAATTTTCTCATTTCCAATAAAAGTACTAAATGATCGCTGTCTCAATAAATCCATATTTATACCATTTGAGAATTATACTTACAATTTAAATTTATTTAATGAAAAACAATGAGTCTAAAATAAAACAATTACTAAATTGTTTAAAATAACAAAACTAATGTACTTAATTTGTTTAAAATAGCAAAACTAAAGCAAACCTGAAATATAGAACAGTGTGTTAAACGTTCAAGTGTTTGAACTATGTAACCAACTTTGGCACCCCAAATAAAATTTTTCAAGCAATTAGTGCCATGCTATCACACAATCATGCGTATTATCGCCATCAAAAATACACGTAAGAAGTAAAAAGACTACACAAGAGAGAGAGATATTTGTCTAACAAATGCAATGGAAATATAACCTCACGAGGTTTTACAACTCTCATTCTCAATGACTACGTTAGTTTTATATAAAATTTGACTATTTCCACAAAACTATTTATTTTCATGAGGTTTTTTTTAAATGAAAAAAAATTTTTTTTTGGTGTTCTTAAATTCTTTTGAAAATTGAACATATTTTTTGAAACATTATAAGGTACGAAATCTGAAAATTATAGAACTGGACAGGACAGCCATGGGATCAAAAGTTATGGCAAAAAGAGTTGTTTTAAAACCACTTTGGGTAGGTGAAAGGTGGCCAAATATGGAGTACTACGCCATATTTGGAATAGTACTTTATATCAAATTATACCTTGTAAAACTATCTTTAAAACAAGGGGTAATAGTTTTTTCACAGACAAATAGAACTGGAGTTATGTATGATTAAAGTAAATACAACACACATATGTGTTGTAGATCAAAGAGGAACTGAAATAGTGACACGTATGTGATTCCTTTCTCTTCTACCATCACGTGTCCACATATTCTCCATCAAACACACCATAATAACATAAAATGAGATATATAACAGATCCACTGTAAACCTTGTCATTCAAATACAACACAGACATATTCCACGTTTATAATCGCACGCTCTTCTACCACCCATCACACATTTTCCCTCAAACACCACCATGATCATGTCATAAGTATAACATACTCCATTAAAGGTTTATCCTCTAAATACAAAACAATAGCATCAAAGACATGACATAGTGAGGACATGACATAGTGACACGTATGTGATCCCTTTCTCTTCAACCACACACATTCACATATTCTTCCTCAAACACACCGATCCCCTGTATAGCATGTTACCCAAATGCAACCCAAACATCATTTACCACGCATGTAATCACACGCTCTTCTCCATCCAAATACAATACAGACATACACCACGTATGTAATCACACACTCTTCTCCATCCACACACAACACAGACATACACCACGTATGTAATCACGCGCTCTTCTCCATCCACACACAACACAGACATACACCACGTATGTAATCACACGCTCTTCTCCATCCACACACAACACAGGCATACACCACGTATGTAATCACACGCTCTTCTTCATCCAAATACAACACAGACATACACCACGTATGTAATCACAAGCTCTTCTCCATCCACACACAACACAGACATACACCACGTATCTAATCGCACGCTCTTCTCCATCCACACACAACACAGACATACACCACGTATGTAATCACGCGCTCTTCTTCATCCAAATACAACACAGACATACACCACGTATGTAATCACACGCTCTTCTCCATCCACACACAACACAGACATACACCACGTATGTAATCACACGCTCTTCTTCATCCACACACAACACAGACATACACCACGTATGTAATCACACGCTCTTCTCCATCCACACACAACACAGACATACACCACGTATGTAATCACACACTCTTCTCCATCCACACACAACACAGACATACACCACGTATGTAATCACACGCTCTTCTCCATCCACACACAACACAGACATACACCACGTATCTAATCGCATGCTCTTCTTCATCCAAATACTACAACACAGACATATATACCCGTATGTAATCACGCGCTCTTCTTCATCCAAATACAACACAGACATACACCACGTATGTAATCACACGCTCTTCTCCATCCACACACAACACAGACATACACCACGTATCTAATCGCATGCTCTTCTTCATCCAAATACTACAACACAGACATATATACCCCGTATGTAATCACACGCTCTTCTTCATCCAAATACAATACAGACATATATACCCCGTATGTAATCACACGCTCTTCTTCATCCAAATACAACACAGACATACACCACGTATGTAATCACACGCTCTTCTCCATCCACACACAACACAGACATACACCACGTATCTAATCGCATGCTCTTCTTCATCCAAATACTACAACACAGACATATATACCCCGTATGTAATCACACGCTCTTCTTCATCCAAATACAATACAGACATATACCACGCATGAAATCACACGATCTTCTACCACTCATTACACATTTCCCTATAACACATTAGATGTTTTATCCTCTTAATACAACACAATAGCATCACAAAAGACATGACATAGTGACACGTATGTGATTCCTTTCTCTTCTACCACACATATTCTCCCTCAAATACGCTAAGGAGAAACAGAACAGACTCTAATGCATACTTTGTCACCCAAATGCAACACAGATATACACCACATATGTAATCACAAGCTCTTCTTCATCCAAATACAACACAGGCATATACCACGTATGTAATCACACATACACCACGTATGTAATCACACATACACCACGTATGTAATCACACATACACCACGTATGTAATCACACGCTCTTCTTCATCCAAATACAACACAGACATATACCACGTATGTAATCACACATACACCACGTATGTAATCACAAGTTCTTCTTCATCCAAATACAACACAGACATATACCACGTATGTAATCACACATACATCACGTATGTAATCACACATACATCACGTATGTAATCACACATATATCACGTATGTAATCACACGCTCTTCTTCATCTAAATACAACACATGCATATACCACGTATGTAATCACACATACACCACGTATGTAATCACACGCTCTTCTACCACACATCCTTTCACATATAGGAGAAAACATCCCACCACACACTCTTCCTCGACCACAGCGACTCTCCATTCGGTCCACATCGAGCCCAAACAAGTGTCGATCGATAGGGGGGATCACTCACCTATCTTGACG